>CM031243.1:423565279-423870279 GCA_018340775.1 Taxus wallichiana var. yunnanensis | reverse complement strand
AACCCTTCATTATTTAGAATTAGGAAAAGAACCTTTTTCCATTGCATTAGACACCAACATCCAAAAACATGTCTCAAAAGAGAAATTTCCATTTTCCAATACATAATTAAATCTTCATGTAATTACACAAAAACCAAATTACTCCTTCATTATTACTTCCAAATCATTGCATAATGGGTGCCAATAACTATTATTTAAATTTGTTTATTTGCTTCCTTATTAAAATGCTCCACATATTACCAAGCTAAGAAGGGTTCCTATGCAAGATTAGTATGATAGAGTAAAAGGAGTTTCCCCTTTTGTGAGGTACATCAAAATCCCTCCTACCTTGAAAGTTCTTCATAGAACTTGAGGAATCATGGTAACCCATTTTTATGTTTTGATATATGCATATAGTTTGTCCAAAAATAACTTAGACTTTTTCTCTGACATATATACTTTAAGTTTTCTTGTTTCTTCTAACCCATTTAATTGGAGGGGACCTTACCCTATTTTTTGAGTATTCCTTAGATCTTGGGGAGAGATGTATTGTCTGTTCATAATTCTCTAAAGCATTTAAAATCCATGAATATTCACCTTCTTTCGAGGAAAAAATCTAGACAAGTGAGCTACATTCTTATAATTATAACATTCTTGTACTATACGGAATTCATACAAAATGTATTCAAGTTACCTCTCACCATATAAGATTAGCATCAGACACGGGTTGTAGGAGAAAATATTAATCCATCCAAAATTTCAACCTAATCAACTTCTCAAAAATTTCATCCCAAAACCTAGAATCCACCAAGGAAAACTTACCCAGAGAATCCTATATCCGCTACATAGGCCTCATATTGAGGAATTCCCATGGAAGAATGTATATACAAATAAATATTTCTTTCTTATGACCATGATACTTTATTATTGGTTTTCCTTCCACATTATTACTTCAATACTATGTTTATAAAGAAGTCAAATGATTTGATTTAATACATAGTCCCTTTCCTTTTTTGAATTAAAGGTTATCACAAAGATTAAGCTAGGAAAAAAATTCATCCACTTTCCAATACTTTATTATCTGATTTCTAAATTGTAATCCCCACTAAATATTTCTGTAACCATATCTAATAATGTATATTTTGGTCTAGATTCAGGGTTTGATTTGAATACACAACCTCATCCTTCGCATGGCATGACGACTCCAAAATTTTAGATTTAATTACCATATTTTACCAGTGCTTCCAAACTTCCCTTGATTTTTCCTTAATCTTTACCGATTTTTCCTTTCCTAGCATAAATTTTCAATCCTAAATGGATAAGATAGAATAGCATTTTCAAGCTCTTCATATAAAATTTTGTGACCTCCCACCAATGTTATCATCTAGTGAAGATAAATGTGTTAAGGAATCCTTACAATCCATCCTCTTCTCTTATTCACCAGGAGAATAAGTTCCCAAATTTCCATTAGAGTGAACGTCTTCCTCTACCTTAAACACTATATCTATACAAGTGTGATCCATTTCTATAGACTTGTTATGGAGAATATTCAAGCCTTTCTCGAACTTAAAAATCCATTCCATATTATTTCATTCTCATCAACTTGTGAGAGTGATTCATCTTACTATTCTCCCATAGAGAAATCAAACAAGAAAACCATGACCATGTATATGCATCCTCATATTTCCAATTTTAGTGCGGGATTTTTAACTCGAATCAAAATCAAAATCCACAATTATCTCTTAGTTATCTATATCTTCATTCTCTAACACCTTAATATTTTATAACTCCACCTTCCATTCCTTCCCTAATATTTTTTAAATCTAGGGTCCTTCATAAGCATCTATAGTCACACCCTATCTTGTTATGGTAACCATTCTTCATCTTGTTGGAAGTTTTATGTGAATTTCCCAAAACTTCCTATAACCTCCATAGTAGATCGGTGATATATTTCATCTCTTTTCCTTCCTTTTGATTCTACTTGAGTAATGGACATGGTCACACAATGCACTCAAAATGTTTCTTCGACAACACTTCTATAGTACCCATCCTCCACCTCCTCCAATAATTTTTTTATTGATTATTTACTATATATTAAATATTGTGAATTCTATGTGTGTTTGTACATAGATACATACATAGATACATACATAGATACATACATACATACATACATACAAACATACATACAAGCGAGTCCGCGGTGAGATTGATCTCTCGCAGGATATCAAAGAATTTTTGGATATTCAAATGGGTGATAAACATTATTCCCAGTGGGTCATGCATATCAATCTACCTAACACTTAATTCAGTTGCCAAACTTTTGATCATAAGATCAAGGATTTTCCATTTTATGTACCTTGTAACGCCTGTGTCCAAAACAACTCCCAAGCTAGTCAAACCCCAACAAGAGGAAGGTTGGAAAGTTATCGGGGGCCCGAGCAATAACAAAAAATCCCAACAATCCAAATCCTCTGGTTCCCATGGCCACTGGGAACCAACTATTAAGGAACAATCTTTCAATATCTTGATTAAGTATCCTACAACTGCTACTAAAGAACTAACTATTGTTGCCATCTCGGATACTTCATTGCCAAAGTATTCTAGCACACCCCTTATAGTGTCGGTTCTCATGGACCAAATAAATTATGTTTCTCACGTTCCCATCCCACATTCAATTCTACTATTGCTGCCAAGAAAGTCACAAGGGCCATCCAAACAACCCCAAAGTCATTCCCACATCTCTCGGGATCATAGCGTAGCACATAACGTGGATTCCACTGAAGCAGAATACAACATTGAGTACACTGACAAAAAAATTTGATCTGCAGGATTTTTGCAGCACAATGCTACTCATTTCTTGCACAATCAATATGATTCCCTTGATGGCTTGGAGGATGGGGATATGGCTCTAGACCAACATTTCCCATGAATTGTTTATCTTGGAATGTTAGGGGTCTTACAGACTCCTGTTGTAAGTATGTTGTGCATGAAACTTGACAACGATGTGTAAATCTGGATGTTTTGTTTTTACAAGAAGTAAAAATTACAAGTTTTCGATTCATGAGATGGTTTACAAAGCCATCGGTCTAGCAACTTGGCTTTCTGTAGCAATCATGAAGTAGGGCATGGGGGATTAATTTTTCTTTTTCTCCCAAATGGCAGCATTTATTAATTAACCATGGTGTCAACCCCACCAACTGTGTCATATGGGTCCTTTTTAATATTGATGGCCACCCTTTTGGGCTCATAAATATTTACACCTTGAATGATGTGGCTGAAAGGGCTGATCTATGGCGGTGGATAGCCAACTCCATTCCTGATGCTTACTAGGTTATAAGTGGAGATTTTAATATGGTTGAATCACCTAATGATAAATGTGGCCATCTGCCCATGAGGTGGACACCTAGTGAAAGGGAAGCGTGGTACTTCATACATAATAAATTCAGATTTTTTGATCCTCATGCTTATCGCTTTTCCACCTCGAAGCTTGGTATACGTGGACCAATCTACATGGAGGGATGGATCATGTTCTTAAATGGCTTGATAGGGCCATGTTATCAGCTCAATATTTTTTTGAGTTTGATAGCATTTATTCTATGCTAGTGGAGGTCATGCCTGAATTTTTCCTTTCGAGATCATTCTCAATATGATCCCGTATTTGTTAGCATGATGTACACCCCTTTTTTCATAAAGGCCAATTCTTTCTTAATACTTACTTGATGCAACATGGTCCCACTATCAATCATGTAAAATAGGTTTGGAACTTAATTCCACGACCCAGTCACTATCAGTGGTTTCATCCACCTATGTAAGCCAGTTGGATACAGTGGTGGGAAGACGCGCTGACTTAGACTACTAGATTTCTTAGAATCTATATGACTGCTAGATGGAAAAAATTTGGCATTGCTCATGCTCCGCTAACACCTCAGCTCTCAGTCAGATGGTGGCACTCCAAGGTGATCCCTTCTCTTAAGCTCTGTAAATGTAAGTTACTACGCTTCGGTAACAAATCCAAATTGTGGATAACTACAATGTCAAAGGCGCACAGATCCGGGCTCGGATGCATTGGCTCAAGATTGGAGATTAGGTCTCGAAATAATTCTTTCTTTCTCTCGAACTAGAAAGCCTTCCCAATAGATCGAGCTATCATGGACAATGGAGTTTAGATTACAGACCCGTAAATTATGTTGTAAGCCTTTGTGTGTCATTATAAGCTCATATTTCAAGCTCAACCACCCTATGTAGCTCATTGATCTACTCTTGATCAATGTCTAGGTGTTGTCTTTGCGAGAGATTCCTCACCATTGAAGACCTCTATGAAGCCATTATGCAAATGGCTAATGATAGAGTGTCGAGTCGTGATGGGTTCCCTTGTGAATTTTATAAATCCCTTTGGGATTCTGTTGGACAAGACCTATTTTAGGTCTATCTTGAAGAATTTCAGAATCAATCCCTAGGGCCACGCATTAATAAGGGAAACATCAAATTTATCCCTAAGAAAGGAGACCCCGAGAAAATCACTTTTTGGTGGTCGATTACGTTGCTGAATGTATCCTACAAAATCATTGCCAAAGTGTTAGCTCTACGATTATGCAATCTTCTTCATATTATTATTCACAGAGTAAACTGATTCATACAAGGATGATTCTTCTTGGATAACATCATCATGGTGCGAGAAGGCATGGAATGGGCCTATTGGTCTAATTAGATAACCATGTTTATCAAGATCATATTTGAGAAGGCTTACGATCGGATTGAATAACCATTCATTCTCGCCATGCTTCAAGCCCTAGGATTTGGACCCATTTTTATTCAATCTGTCAATATGCTTTTTACAGATGCTTCTGCTCAAATTTCTATTAATCACCTCAGCTCAAAACCTTTTGGGATTTTTTGGTCTATTCAGAAAGGTTGTCCTCTTTCCCCTACACTATATATGCGAGCAGCCGAAGGATTTGGTTATCTTTTAGCTCATGCCAAAGTGCAAGGTCTTGTCTGTGGAATCTCACTGCGTGTTGAACCCAACTCACAACTTCTTAATGCACATTTTTAGATGATTCCTTTCTTATGCTTATTAAAGATGAGACCAAAATTTACAATGCTATGCAATGTTTGGATACTTTCTACCTAGCTTGTGGTTCATCCATTCAATGGTGAAACATCTAGTTTTATCGACAATCTTTCCTTCCCACACCTGACTGGCTTTCCACTTTTGATTGGAAAATCCCGACACATGGTGAATTTTTCATATTTATGGGTATTCCTTTTGATTTCCAAGCCTTCCCGACTGAACTATGGCATTATGTCATTCAACGGGTGGCCAAAAATTGAAATATTGGATCACTAGGCCTTTATCCCTAGCTGACAAGTTCCAAATCTGCTCTAAAGTTCTTGCAGCCACACATGTTTACTACTCATCATGTTGGGTTCCTTCCAAAGCCTCTATTCAGAAGATAGAGAAACTTCTCAAAGCTTTCTTATGGGCTAATGATTCTATAGGTAAAGGTTTTCATCGGGTAGCCTGGGATATATGTTGTTTTCCTCAAAACTCTAGAGGCCTCGGGATTATTCACATTCAATGCCAAGGACAAGATCTTTATGCTAAATGGATTATTAGAAGCATTTTGGCCAAGAAGCTTGGAAATTTCTCATATGGCATCATATTGTGGAAGATTATCCTTATGACCGCCCTGCATGGAAAGGCTTATGGTTTTTCAATTTCCTCATCACCCTAATGGTACATTAAAATTGTTGGCACCTTTGTGCTTAAGATTATTTAGAAAGTGTGGGAATATGTCAAACACTAGCTTTTGTGGAAGGGGGATGGCTTTCGTAATGGGATTTATGTCAACCAATAGTCTCTTTGGTGGTCACCAATTTTTAAGCCCAATATAAATGATTAGGAGAGGTCTCGGGAATCTCTTCCTCATATTCTTTATGTGTGGAATTCACACCATAGAGGACTTTTTATGAAAAAATGCTCAATCTTGGGTCTCTTGGCCAAATTTTAAAACTCTGTTTCGACTTTCCAACTAGGATTCAGATACTTTTACTAATTTGATCAATTCGGTTCCTTGTGCATTCCTCTTGCCCATGGTGGATAGGAACTGGAAGTGGTATGCCGATACCCCATTCTATAATTACAAAGCCAACAAAGGCTATCGTTGGCTCTCACCCCATTTTCCCATGGTGGGAAAACTTAATACACATTGGGGAATTCATTCCACTCTTTCTACCTGGGGTAGGCACTTTGAAACTGTTTGGACTATGTGTGTGGAGCCCAAGATTTCTAATTTGGTTTGGTGTATTCTACACCAAGGTCTTCCTATCGGGGCTTGTTTTGTTCAAATTGGGATCCCACCTCCCAATTTCCCTTTTATGGGCATCTAGAAATGATCTTTAATATCTTTTGGTTCTATCCCAAAGCTCAACTTGTGTGGAACTAGATCCATTCTTTTTCTTTCCTTCATGGCCTCACCTCTTCACTTGGCAGCATATCCTTTTAGGAGATAATCCCAAACTTCTGCCTATGTTCACCTAGATTTGGCATGTTTTCAGGGGGGAGATTTTGTTTTGGATATGGAAAGAAAGAAATGATTTTTTTCTTTGCTAATTCTGTAGTTGATCAATCTTTCTCAGTTTATAATAAATCTATGGTGATCTCCAATGTGCTTCTGCAGATTCAAGTTCAGATCAACAAGGTGGGCGAAGGTGGATCACCTCTAGACCCTCTTTGTGACACGGGGGAAGCCCCATACAATGTTTCAGAGTGCATTTGTCTCACACAAAGTGTTCCTCACCGTCCGCCCGTGGTGGGCTGGTGCATCCGGTCTCAACGCCATGCTTTCCATCATGCTCGCGCTCCACAGGGCCATTTCATCGGTGCGATTACTCACACTGCGCTCGCCATTGTGGCCAAGGTTATCCACCATAGTCATTAGCTCATCGGTAGGGCTGGGATTTCCACCTTACCAACAGGCGGGGGCTCCCCCTATCATTTCTTTACACCAGGATGCTTGGAACCCACCACCTCCGCCACCATCAAAAAAATTCCCTCACCTCAGCCTTTCCATTCCTACTTATGGGGAAGTGGCCCGGAGGAATAAATTACTACTAGTTGGGAGCTTCTAGATGTTGGTAAGGAATTTCCTAGTTCGGGGTGGCTAGATGATTAGGATCCACCTGCCTCGGGCATGTTTGTTGTTGCTGCTTGATTGTGTTTTTTTCTGATTTTTAGGTGATGCCTTAGTTTTGTACTCTCCTAGGCTCGACCTAGTTTGACTCTCGTTGCTCTAGGCTTGGCCTAGCTTTGTTTGTGGTTTTAGGACATGCTCTCATACCACCCACTTTTTGTTGAAAGTCATCTTATATCTTATTGAATTAATATAATATAAGATCCTTTTCATAAAAAAATACATCTTAAAAAACCTTTTTGTGTTATTAAGATTTTGCTTTAAATACTATGTTCAAATTTTCTTTTTAATATACGTGCATGTTCTATGTTTGGCTGCTTTATGTTTTTAATGTCATTTTGGTTTGTAAAATTAGGTTCATTTTTAAATAACAACCAAATATTGAGAGAAAAATACTACAACTACAAAATGTGGGATTGAAGATCCTTATGCATCTTTTAATGTTTTATGTATCTTTTTTTACAAAGAGCGCTATTTTTTTTGTTTTGCATGATTATTTTTGTTATGATTTTTTTAATTACTAGAATATATTTACTTTTTATGTATTCTATTCAACCAAAATATTTTTATTTCATTATTTTAATTATTTTATCTCATTTGTTTATCAACAACAACCAAATGATCTATTTTGTTAAAATTTATCAAATAAAATAAGGAAATAATGATAGCTTCATTGACACGTGTAATAATGTAATACTATGTTATCTTAAAGACTAAATCACATTGATAAGGTTGCATTACAAGAATTGTTCATAGCTAGTCTAGTCTCACAACTTAAGAAGATGGTAATGTTTTCTTATTATACATCTTATGAATACCATTGAAAAATGGTTAAAGTTTATGATATGAAGATTCTTATGGCCAACATAGTTAAATATGGAAATAATGATCCCACATGTACTTGACATAAGTTCCAAAAAGACTATAATACAAGTCTAATCACAATGAACCTAGGAATGGTGATATTAAAGTATTAATGTAGCAAAACAAGCCACACCTCTTATTTGGTATTGTATTTAATGAATATAGTTTACATGATTAAACAAAACCTCCTTATATAATCTTATAAAATATACTTTTATTTAGTCGAGATAACTTTGCTTTTGGCCCTAACAAATTTTTCGGTGATTGATCGGGACAATGAGAGGATTGGTGCAAGGCATGGTTATGAGATGTAGAGATGTAGTAGGGGATATAAGTGGAATTTACATCATGCATGGATAGCCTCACTTAATTATTGGTGTTGATATGCTTATGAAAATAATTCTAGAGGTCAAGTATTGATGGAGGAATATATTTTGATATGGCGGTAGAAGAAGGTGAAATATTGGTTGTGAAGAATATTTTTGTTGGAACTACAACATTCCCTAAATGAAATAGTGAGAGAGAAAAATATTAATATCTAGAAGGATAAATTTGTTGGGAATTGTGTCTATTTTTTATCATCAATTTCAAGTGTCACATTGATGTAAAAGGGTTTCAAGGTGGTTTAGGTGTCTCCTTGAGGTGTCATCCATGAGTTAATATGAAGGTTGATTGGTAGTGTTCAATTGTGTCATCTTTCCATATGTTTTCTTGTTGCATCTACATTAGGCATGGTCAATGCTAGTATGTGTACTCTAGAGTTTTTATGAGGTCTTCATGAGGTTAATAATGTTAAATATTATGGGTAAAATGTGTTAATGAGTCTATAAGAGGTCAACAAGGCTAGTTCATAAGAATCATAAGAATTAGGTGTTGAGTTAAATCCTTTTAGGCCTAATCCTAGACCTAGTCCAAGTAGTATGGTACAATGACATGAGAAATGGATAAGTGATGACTTGTTGAAGTATGTAAGGAGTATTTTTAGGTTATAAACCATGTGTAGAAGGAACAAAAGGTCATATCTCGGTTGGTAAGTGTATGAATAAGGTCCCTTTGAAGAAGAACAATGAAGACTAGCCAAGAAAGCATGGTTAAGTCTTGGTGGTTGGATAGTTTCAGATGAATTTTAGGATGGATAAGAGTTGGAAAGCATTGAGGATATCATCATAGTTTTTTGGGTCAAATTTTAGGTCATGACATTGAAGAATTTACAAGAAAAGTTTGTTATTGGTCATATTGAGTTCTATGAAGGCAAAAACCAACTCAAAGGTCATCTTATTTTACTCACCCACTCATGAAAATTTTTCATGGGGTATTTTTATTTTCAAATATATTATTAAATGTATTAAATAATACATAGAATGTAGAATTATCTTATTTGGACGTCGAGCTTTATGAACGGATGTTAAGAAGGTTAACATGTCTAAAACCCTAGTTAAACCCTAGCAAAAGAGTGATAGGAGAAAAATTAAGTGTATGGGATTGAAATTACTTGGGCATGAAAATTTGATGAATGGGAGTTATCTATAATTCTTTAGGTCTCCTGATTGGCAGTTTCATGTTTAAGTCAGCTAGTAAGATAGAGAAAACCCCTTCCTTTATGGAGATTTATTGTTTTAGGGTTGAGTTAGAGGTTTCATGATGAAAAGGGAATTATTCCATAAATATTGGGAGGTTTTATATTATATATAAGCATGAAAATTTTTAGATAGGTACATTATAGAAAATTATAGATACATGTCTTACAATGTGCCCTACCACTTTGGCCTAGAAGGGCTAAATCATAGTCTTGTGGTTTGAGATGAGTTTGATAGAATTACATAGTGTAATAGTATGCTATGAGATTCAATATAATGCGGAGGATTAAAATGATGTGATAGAGATCTTGGTTTTATCAGACAAGTGGTTTCATGTTTGTAACCCTAGTGGCCTAAAATTTCCCTATTAGGCCTATACAAAAGTAATTTGGAACATGTGTGCTTGGATGCTATTATCCATTTGAGATATGCCTATTTGTGTTTGAGGAAGTGTGTCATGATTCGTTTTATTTTTTCCATGGTTTTTTTAAGCCTATAAGTGATGAATTAGAGGTTTGAAGCATTATTCCTAAAGACTGGTTCTTGAGTTCTTAAACCCAGTTTGAGTACTTTCATTTATTCAAGTATTTGGATACCTTATACTCTGTTTTGGTGAATTTATTGAGTTGTTTCAATTATAATAATTCATTCCATTTCCATTTATATGATTCTTTTTCCATGAAAAGCTAATTTTCTATGTGAATTTTATTACTTTATGGGGTTGTTTTCTAGGTGCTTGAGACCTAGTTGAAGTTGCGTGCCAAATGGAGTGTTTCATGAAAATGATGGAGGTTACAAATGTTCTTAAGCATGATAAGAGTTTTAGAGGATGTTGATGAATTTTTATAATCGTGAGAAGCCTTGGTTGATTTTCTATGATCCCTTGGATTTCATGATGTATTCATTGGAGTTGAAACTAGCATTTTAGGCCTAGTTGAGAGACATAGTAGTGTTTTGTGTGTTTAGGTCTATACTAACCTAATTGGGTATCTTGGAATGATTTTATACGATGGAGAAGAGTGTTTTCCATTATTTTATGACTGATCTTAATGGTATTTTTCGACATGTGGTTGATTATGACAAGAGTCAAGCATATAAATGAGTTATAATGACTCATTTGAGTTAGTTGCCATGAGGAGTATGTGAGAAAGCTAATGAAGGTGAAATAAGAGTATAAAGGGGTCAAGGGAAGATTTTAGAAGAGGTATGATGTGATTATAAGAGTGAAGGAATGGGTGTTTAAGTTCATTATACCTAATCAGCAAATGAAGGAGAATATTTGAGCGCATTGGATAAGATCTTGTTTGAGAGGGTTTGATTTGCATAGAGTTGAATTTGTGATCATAATATATTGTAGAAGAAACAATACTTCAGTGATCTTCATCATCAAGTGTCTAGGTGGGTTCTTAGTCATCTTAGGGGTGGTAGTATCCTTGTATATTGGGTGCTATACTAAATAGGGCTCAATGCTCCTTGTGAAGTGAATTCTTCACTAAACAAATCTTGTGTGATGTGTAATATTCATGCAAGTCTTTTGCATTGTGTAATTTATTAAAAAAATTTACTAGGTTTTTCCCCCTTAATATTTTACCACTTTATATATGGTGTCTATGTATTCTCTCTTGTCTCTTGCACTTGTGAATGGTTTACACACTTATAAGCTCACAACTTATTATGCATGTTGGATGGTTGATTTTAAGAATGAATATATGTTATGGTAAATAAAGTTAAATATTTGTAAGACTGACTTACCCCCCCCCCCTCTCGGTCTCTATGATTTTAACAATTAGTATTAGAGCTAGGTCATTTTGAAGAAAGTTTATATACTTGAAGGATATTCTCTTGAAGCACATGTTTATTGGATAAAATGGAAGAAGATATCTTTTTCATATTAGGGTCCTGTGTTCAATGGAACCAATTATGTCTTGGGTAAATTCATAATGAAGGTCTATTTAAGATCTCTTGGTTTTGATGTTACTATTGATTACACCGATTCATTGGATCCCATGGAAAAAATAGCTAAGAATTCCATATTAAGTAGATTGGAGGAATATGCATATAACATGGTAATGGAGTGTAATTCAGCTAAGGATTTATGGGATAAGTTGGAGTTATTATATGAAGAAGATAACAATCATTCAAATGATAATGAAGATGATGTTTTCAGCTATACAAAAGGCATGTATTAGGAAAGTAGAAATGTTTTGAATAAGGAAAATGTTATTTTCCCTCTTGAAGATGAAATTATTAGTACCTTAGAATACCTAAAACTCACAAATAAGGGGAACCAAAGGCTAAAGAAAACTCTTAAGGAGCATGAATTCAAAGAAAAGGAATGCACTAATTTGAAAAATTAGGTTGGAATTCTCACCGAAGGACGATGAGTGTATTAAGTTCAATATGACTATGGAGTCCTTACACTCATAGCTATACCTAGCCTTAAGTAGACTAAATATGTTCCAAAAGTTTGATAAAAACACAATAAATATGATACTTTTTTGAACATTCAAATAATTTTTTAGCAGCAATGAGATCAAGTTTAGGTTTCAAGGAGAATCTTAAAGGAAAAGAGGCCATGAAAGATGATGATGTTTCAAGAAAGGAGATTGTTGGTTAAAGATATGATAAGATTAAGAACAATATGAAGTTAAGGCCAGTAAGGCAACCCAATACATCAAGGTATGAAATAAATTTCAAAGGTTATTATTACATTTACAATATTTTTGGGAATTGAGAAAAAGAGTGTAGAAGGAAGAAAGATAAATATGATAATCCATGGAGAGATAGTACACGTAACTCATGAAGAAACATTATTTGTTAAAAATACCATGAAAAGGGTCACATTTCTAGATTTTATCTTCATGATCCATTAATAAAAAATATAAAAATGAAGGAAAAGTCATGTTGCAAGAACCACCAAGACAAAGTGAGAGAGATGGAGCTTATAGAGGTAAGATTCTTGTTATTTATTTCAAATGTAACAATGTTGGTTATATTGCAAGATATTGTAGATGGAGAAAAGATAGCTAGAAGAGGAAGCCATATGTTAGGATTGATCATGTAGAGAAAGAAAAAGAAGAACTTAAGTATACCCCTGTTGAGAAGCATAAAGTTGCTAATGAGCCTAATGTTCAAAGAATCCTTTTTGTTGTTGAAGAACCTCAAGTTTTTTTGTTATCTGCTAAAGAAGACTAACAAGTTGATGATAGAGAAGCAAAGGTATAACATCTAAGGGAGTGGAAGCTCAAGTTTGATGATTTGTGCCATGAGGACATAGTTATTTCGAATTGTTATACATAAAAAATTTCATGAAGTGTATTCAATAGGATTATTGAAGACATTATTCTATTAAAGGAAGCATGGGTGAGTTTTTGTTTGACTTATGAAGGTACAAGGTCTATTTTATGAGCTCCTAGAATTTGTTTGACGCTACTGTTTGTTGAATTTTGACATAGTATGTTTGGTTTATTTTTTAACATTCCATCAAGTCATGTTTGCATTATCTAATCTATGAGAAGGAGTATGTGTACATTCAAAAGGTCTATGTTTTCTATAAAGGGTAATGAAGTTGTATTGTCATGTCAAAGATTTGTCTCTAGGTCTATAGGGTTTTTTTCATTTGAGGTGGAAGGTCGAGTCTATAAATATAAATGATCTACATATGCAAGTCTTAAAAGGGGTTGAAATATAGTATAGATAAAAATAAGCGTGTTTGCAAAGTCACGAGGTCTCATGAAAGTCTATGGTCCGGTCCAAATATATCAATGAGTGGTCTTGAGAGAAGTATTACAAGATATAAATAATGAATGATGTTCGACTTTGAGCTTACATTTGAATATGTCGAGTGATCAATATATGATGTGACCTTAGTGAGGTCTACATATGTTAATTTTAGTGTTGATCAATACACGTTTACCTCAAGAAGGCTTCAAGAAGCGTTATAAGGTCTATGTGATCATGCTACATGTGAAGTACATCTGGTTTGAGTCGATGAGTTGAAGGATCATTATGAAGAAGATCCAAGTACAATCATGAAGAGGTGGATCTAGGAAGTGTCATGTTATATTATGTTCCCTAAATCATGTAAAATTATTTGAATATTTGTTTCTCATGAAAATCTTGTAAACTATGTTTTTGATGACCTAATATGAATAAGACAAGTTATTATGGTATGTATTTTCTCCATAAGAATTTAATACTTCTTAAAGTCGAGTATCGGGGTAAAGAATGATTTAAAGGTTGAAAATAATGCATGTTGTTTGGTATTGTGAAGTTATATAGTTCACCAAAAGCATGAATATAGGGATGAAGAATTGATCGGATCATCAAGTGCACGAAGTTTGGTTGCGATAATAAGTATTATATCATGAATTTTGTGCATAAGAGGGAATACTATATTCATGAGTTTTTGTCTTAAGATATAAGGAAGGGGAACATAGAGACCTTGTTGAGACTATATAGGTATGTCATTGAAAATATGACAAGATAGAATAAATAAAAGTACAGTGTAAAATTAGGGCTTGAAAGACGTAAAATATTGCTAAAAATGTGGTTGAGGTTGTTGACTCGTCAAAGGTATGTTTTGGATCTTGCATTACTCCAAGTCATTCATGAAGAGGTATGCATTGGCTATTTGATAGAATGTCCTAGTAAGTTACATCTCCTTGCTGGCTTGACATGGGTTATATTCTTGTTTAGGATAAATGAATTCTTCAAGTTAGATTAAGAATAGTGGATATCTCTTGGTGCAATTGGTTTCTTGAAGTCTGAGGCATATCATTTGATATTTATGTAATTAAAAAGTTGTCAAGTGTTTATTTTATCTAGAGAAGAACATATCATCTTAGGGGGAGACTATGTTCTCAAGATTGTTCAATCCTACAAGAAATTCAAAAGGTGGACCTAAGTAAGTTAGATACAAAGCCGGGAAAGGAAGATATGGAAATCAAAGGTATGATAAAAGAGGAATATTTTCTTGAAAATATAACATAGAGATATATGTGGGTCAAAAAATTTGGTAAGATAAGATTGAAGGTCTTGTTAATCTCTTTGGGCTCAAGAAGGATTTTTGAGAAGGTCAAGGAGTATTCATCTCAAGAGGAGATGGTCAAGGATCATAAGTGCAAGATAAGACCTATCTCGGTAGGTTTTTATGAGAAGAAAGTATGAGTCCAGGGTGAGTCAAGTTATGAATATAAATACACTAAAAATGAGTATTATGAGTGAGTACTAGTTAAAGAATGTGTTGTATCAACATATATAATATTGTATAATCACGGGGAGAGCCAAGTTTTTTCTTATAGAAAGTGTTCAAGGGTTATAGGTTGTTGAAGTGAGGTTTGAAATAGAGATAGGATGCATCAATCCAAGGTGAGAAAATATAATTATTAATCAATATGAAAGGTTCAAAGATAGATTCAAAGTGAAATAAATATCAAGATAGGGGCATGATGTCCATATAATCAAGTTTCATTTTTGAATTCGAGATGGAGAGTACTGATCCAAGGGAGAAAAAGTAAGTTGTCTATATGCAATATTGTCATTTTTATCATATTGATTTGTCTTAGTTACTTTTTAATAGATGTTAAAGGGGACATTATACTTAGAAAAATGAAAAAGGTCTTGTAAGTGTTTACATTTGTGGTTGCCATCAATGTTTCTAAAGGTGGTTGCCATCAATAACAAAGGGGAAGATTTTTGGGCATAGTATCAAGTTGTTGTCATTGATATAAAGTGTCACATTGATGTAAAAGGGTGTCAAGGTGGTTTAGGTTCCTTCCTGAGGTGTCATAGATAAGTTAATCTAAAGGTTTATTGGTAGTGTTCAATTTTGTTGTATTTTCATATGTTGTCTTAGTGCATCTGCATGTTTTTAGGCATGGTCAAGGATAGTATGATTACTATAGAGGTTATATAAGGTATTCATGATGTAAATATTGGTCAATATGATGATTCAAATGTGTTAATGAATTTTTAAGAGGTCAAAAAGGTCAGTTCATGAGAGTTAGGTAATGAGTCAAGTCATTCTAGCCCTAATCCTAAACATAGTTCAAGAAGTATGATACAATGGCATGAGAAATGGATAAGGGAAGAATTTTTGAAGCATGTAATGAGTATTTTTAGGTCATAAAACATGTGTATAAGGCACAAAAGGTCATATCTTAGCTAGTAAGTGCATGAATAAGGTCCTTTTGAAGCAAAACATTAAAGACTAGTCAAGAAAGCATGGGTAAGTCATGGTGGTTGGAAATTTTAAGATGTAGTTGAGCATGGATGAGATTTGAAAAGAATGGATGAGGTCATGATAGTTCTATGGGTCAAAATTTATGTTAAGAAATTGAATAATTTACAAGAAAAACTATTCTTGATCATATTGAGTTCCTAGGAAGGAAAAAACCAACTCGAAGGTCATATTCTTTTACTCACCCAATATTGTATACTTTGAATGGGGTCCTGTGATTTTCAGGGATGTTATTAAATGAATTTAAGAAGACATATCAATTTGAATGAGGTGATTTAGACGCCATACCTTTATGAATGAATGTTAAGAAGGTTAACAAGTCTAAAACCCTAGTTAAACCCCAACATCATAACGATAGGATACAAATGAAGTGTATGGGATTGAAATGACTTGGGCATGAAAATGTGATGACTGATTTTTGTAGATAATTATTAAGGTCTCCTAATGGTGGTGGTTTCATGTTCCAAGTTAGCTGGAAAATAAAGAAAAACCCTTGTTTTATAAAGATTTGTTTTTTAGGGTGGGTTGGAGGTTTTATGATGAAAAGTGAATTATTATAGAAATATTGGGAGTAATTATAGATAACCATGGAAATTTTCAGATATGTACAATGGATAAAATTGAATATATAGGTCTTACAATGTGCCCTTCCGCTTTTGGCCTAGAAAGGCTAAAACCTAGTCTTGTGGTTTGAGATGAGTTTGATGGAATTACATGGTGTAGCAATATGATATGAGCTCAAATAACATTTGGAGGTCTAAGATGATGTGATATATCTCTTGGTTTCATCAAGACAAGTGGTTTCATGTTGAAACCTTAGTGTCCTAAAACTTCCCTATTAGGCCTATCAAGAAGTAGTTTGGAACATGTGTGCTTGTGATATTATCCATTTGACATATACCTATTTGTGCTTGAGGAATCATGTCATGAATTTATTTATGTGTTCCATGATGTGGTTGATCTTGGAATTTATGAGTGATATGTTTGAATCATTATTTCTTAAGATTGGTTCTTGAGTTCTTAAACCCAATTTAAGCAATTTCAGATATTAAAGTATTTGGATGCCTTATGCTTTGTTTTGGTGAATGAAATGAGTTGTTTCAATTAGAATAATTCATGACCTTTCCATTTATATTCTTATTATTCCATGACAAGGTAATTTTCTAAGTGAATTTTCTTTCTTTTTGGGATTGTTTTCTATGTGCTTAATACCTTGTTGAAGTTGTTTACCAAATGGAGTGTGTACACATGATTATAGAGGTTACAAATGTTCTTGAGAATGAAGAGAGTTGTGGGAGGATTTTTATGAAGTTTCCTAAACACGAGAATATTTTTTTGAGTTGTTATGAGCACTTGGAGTTCATGATGTATTCGTTGGAGTTGAAACTAGCCTTTTAGGCCTAGTTGAGAAACATAGTAGTGTTTTGTGTGTTTAGGTATCTTGGAGTGATTTTATATGATGTAGAATAATGTTTTACAAGTTGTTATGACTAACCTTAATTTTCTTGGCTGAATTATAGTTGATTATGAGAAGAGTTTTTGGGGATGGGTCTATGCAGAAACATTTGCAACTATAGAATATTAAATCCAAAACATGCAAATACGGATCTAACAATCCCCACAAAATATACAACAATGGAAGTATAAACAAGAATAATCCAAATCACACAAAAGTACACACACATAACACAACATGTACCGTGGTTCACCCAATGTGGGCTACATCCACCAAAGATAGATCTCTCTCTCTCTCTCTCTCTCTCTCTCTCACACACACACACACACACACACACACACACACACACACACACACAACAAGTGATTATAAAACAACTCTTATGCACAAGAGAAAATATGTCTCTACAAGAGTATCTCTTCCTCCCAGATCTCCAACTAGATCTTCCTAAGTAAACTAAACCATGCCTCCATACCACCACCTATGTCTCCTCCAGATCTCTAACTAGATATACCTGAGTGCACTACAACCGTGCCTCTAAAACACCACCAGATCTCACATACCTGAAGCTACAATGCATTTGCCACCATGTAACCAAGCTCTTAATATAATGTGAATCTACAAACAAAACCTCTAGAAGGGTCTATTAATGTGCAACCATAACCATGCACCAAGAAGTAAGTATCTCCTCCATCACTGCATAACCTGTGCAAACATGAAGACAACTTCCTATATAATAATAGATTCTTATGGATCAACAATACATCATGATCTCATGGATCTGTAATACAAGATCTCAAAACAACCTATTGATCTACAAGAATGAGCAATAACAAAATATCACCACAACTTGTGGATCTAATAGGAAGAAGCACTAAGTGCTTTGCATACTATGCAAGCCATTACATGAGACTAAAAAATATAAAAGAAATACAATAGAATATAATACCATCTACTCACCAAGAATGTACTTACACTTTCCTTCTATTCAACTTCTCTCTATGAAAGCTACTTTGTTTTCATGCAATCAGGAAGTATATATGTGAGTTGCAATGAATCATTTGAGTTAGTTATCATGAAGAGGATGTGAGCGAGCTAGAGGAGGTGAAAAAAGAGTATAGAGGGGTCAACATCAAAGTTGAGAATAGGTATGATGCATTGATAAGATTGAAGCAACATGTGTTTAAGGTCATTAGACCTAATTAGCAAAGGAAGGATCATTTTTGAGTGAAGTAGGAGAAGATCTTGTTTGAGAGGGTTTGATGTGCATGGAGCTGAATTTTTATCACAATATATTGTAGGAGCAACAATACTTAAGTGATCTTCATCATCAAGTGGCTAGGTGGGTGCTTAGTCATCTTAGGGGGTGGTAGCCTCCTTGTATAGTGGTTGGTATACTAAATAGGGGTTGGTGCTCCTTTTGAAGTGGGTGCTTCACTAAAAAAATCTTGTGTGATGTGTAGTGTTCATGTAAGTATATCGGATTATGTAATATATTAAAAGGTTTCAGTGGGTTTTCTTCCCTTTGAGGGTTTCCTACTTTATATCTTGTGTCTATGTATTCTCTCTTAGCTCTTGCACTTGTAAATGGTTAATACACACTTAATAAGCTCACACTGATTACTCATGTTGGATGGTTGAATTAAATAATTAATAAATGTTGTGGTAAATGAATTTAAAGATTTTTAAGACAGATTCACCCCCTAAGTCGTTGTGCTTCTAACAAACTATAATCCTAATGTATTAGAAGTGAAAAAACTACAAAAGGACTTTATTAATCTCATTGAAGAGGCTGTTCTCTTGAGAAAATAGGATTCTCGATTCCTACGTTGGAACACCCTAAATTATGTGGGCTTCCATCTCTCGGAACCTATAAATATATTTTCCTCCTCTCCAAACTATAGTAATGAGATTTTTGCGTTTACTTTATATTTTTTTCACCCCACAATATTTTTAGTCCCATGGAAAGAAAGGTGAAGTAGCTATTAAAGGAAATGATGAATGTGGCCATATTTTTCACAACACGGTGTTCTCACTTGAGATTGCACCATTTGATGAAGCTAGGCTCAAGTGAAATATTGAGTGACCTTAAAAGTGTGGGACAATGAATCCTTCAAGGTAAATATCTAGAGGAAAATATGGCTCCTACTCCAATTCAATCCAACTAATCTAATCTACACTTTAATATTTACCACTAACTAGTTGCAATCTAATATGTCCAAGGAAGCTATGTTCATAAAGATAAGATTCTAAATGAAAAATGAGTGATGCACCACACAGAAATATGTTTCTAGTTTGGATTGAAAATATACAAAGATAACCCAACATATGAACTTCAAATAATGTACACAATAAATTATAATGAGATGATCAAAATAAGACTAAAACCCTCTAAAAGTACTAGGATATTCACGTTGAATATATCCAAAGGAAAGAGATCACATTTGTAATGACTATCAAGAACTTAGTGTTTCAAAATCCCACAAGCCAAAAGGTTCTTGAAAACATCAAAAAACTATGTTATAAATTTTGGAAGCATTAGTTTTAGTTTTAAAAAGAGTAGATCTCATAAACTAGTAAAAACCCTTAGCTCATGCTCATACAAAAATTTATCTATAATATAGAAACAAAAAAGGAAAATATTATAAGATGCTAAGAATTGAAGAAAACCACCCACTCCTCCAATCAACATTTACTGTGCAAACCCATCATGGGAAGAAAATATTTCCTAAATCATATAAAACTAGATCATCTAGAAATGGGGGCCACATAGGACAAGGTTTAATGCTGGTTGTTGGATTTTTTAAAGCAATTATAACTTATCAAGGTGTCACTTGATTTGAGAGAAATAACTAAAATTAGTTCAAAAATATATCATCAAAATATTTCTAAATTATCCTTCATTTCCTCTAAAATAGTCTTGGATTAAATATTTGGCTAAGATATTTCTAACGATACTATGTGCAAGTGAATAAGATATTTGGATCAAAGTAAGTGAGCATTTAAAAATGGCTCAACTTATACAAAAAAACACCAGACAAAAAACCATTGTAGGTCCTCAATATTTATTATTTGGTAAAAAAATAATGTAAAGTGACCCAAAAACACTCCCACAAGGACCTTCACATCAAAATATTACTATCGGGACCAATTTTGCATGATTTGGTGGTCATGATCAAAAGATATGGGTGTTTAAAGATCCCCATGTTGTTTGGTATAGATGATGGCCAAGAGGATATAAAATTTATCCTCTTGATCAATTTTTCCATGTGTATATCTCTCATTGGTCACCCTAAACATTGTTTCCCACTCATAATTTTTTCCATTTGGTGATCTCCAATCGGTTCTTAGGAATATGGGTTCACGGGGGCCTCAAAATTTCCTTATGTTCTTGAGGTCACCTTTGTCATTTTGATTTGAAGTGGCACACGATTGGTCCAGATGGA
The DNA here is from genome assembly GCA_018340775.1 of Taxus wallichiana var. yunnanensis. Lineage (NCBI taxonomy): Eukaryota > Viridiplantae > Streptophyta > Pinopsida > Cupressales > Taxaceae > Taxus > Taxus wallichiana. Next base: position 423,849,520 of record CM031243.1, on the reverse strand, counting down.
CCAATTGTGGGCCTTATGTGTTCACAAGGCCACCTTTACAACTTAGGCCTCTACCTTGTTTTTCCCATTCCTTTTCTTTCATGAGACTTAGAGTGACCCGTGATTGGTCCACATTGACCAATCATTTATTCTTGGTTTCTTGATTCTTCTCGAGGCCTATATGATATGATTGAGCCTTGCTCCTTGATATTTTCCTCCTCATGACCCATGATTTATCCATGCAGACAAACCACATTCGTTACTTATTCTCGAGATCATGATATCCCCATCCTTACCTACCCTAGATACTTTTCTCGATCTTAGATTCCCATGACCATGAAATTTCATGATTATTTCATGTGGACTAATAATTTATCTCATGTTCATCCTTCCCCTTTGGATGGGATTTTGATCGATTGGTGAACTTGGGTTCTTGGGGTCTCGGGAAGTTATTTCATGCCTTAGTCAATTTTGAGTTGATCTATGGAGCCATGGATCACCAAGATTGTGTCACTTGTCCTCCTAGCCCCTTCTATGTGTTAGCTGATTTTTATTTATTTATAAACTCACATTTGAACTCTATGACTGAATTGTGACCTTAAAAACATCATCTCAATTTGAGCTCATGCAAAATGTGACCCATGGAGCCTTAACTCCACTTAACCTTTACAACTAATTTGTATATAACATGAACTCGATCCCCCTTCCTTATGAATGTAGGAATAAAATCGAAGGTGTAAAAATTTCCAACGACTTCCAAGTATCCCATATGACCTTCATTCAATTTAAAGTTTTGGATATGAAGGGAATACTTAGAAATGAACACCACCACTTTTTTAGCCCGAAACATGAGATTTTAATAAATGTTTTGCTTGTTTTGAACTATGAAACCCTGGATATGATAATTGTAAGTGATTTTATAACTTTGAAGTTGCCTAAGTACCTAAAAAATACGTTTTCTCTATTAGGAACCTTTAATTTTAATATTTGCAATAAGTTTCCCAAAAATTAAGTGTGAGATCATTTTTGGCAACATTTTGGTGTCTCACAGGGGATATCTATGTGCTAGATAAATTGATCAGTGGTATGATATATCCATTAGGAATGGATTCAAGTGTATAACCTGAAATTTTTCTTTAAGACCTAAAAACAAACCTTAAATTTTGTTTAAAAACTTTACTTGCACTATAATTTTCTCAAAATCTTATATCTTTTATTTCACACACTAGATAGATCTTCAAATCATTCTATATTTTATCTTAATAAAATCAAGAAAAGCATAAACTTGTTGAAATTTTTGGTGATTTCAAATAACTTCTCTTCTTTTACTTTTTTTTTTACGGTGATTTTTTCTCTTTGATCTCTTAATTCAGCTGGATAAATTGATTAGTATGTAGTATCCAAAGGATAAAATATGATTTTATCCATTTTTTGCTCGAAATCGATCATCATTGGGTTCAAATCCTAATTACCCTCATGTTTATAGCCTAATTGACCTGTCGGAATTGTAAAACATTTGAACAACTTATGCAACATAAAAATTATTAAACAAAGATCACCACAAAATATTGAGAGAGAGTGGGTTAGTCAATGATCACGAAACAAGGAAAAAAAGGGATCCTCCAATAAGAAAGCAACAATAAAAAAATAAACAATAAGGGAATGATTAAAACTACTATGTACAAGGTGAATCATGATTTTCTCATTTAGGATAAACCACATTAACTAGGATTTAGAGTACCTCCCATTGATTTTATACAGTTTAAATGAATTATCTTGATTACAAGATATAATAATTTATGGTCCACTCCATTTGAAGGTATTCTCTCTAGGCTTGCCATCAAACCATCTCTTTATTAGCTTTTGATGCACTTTTAACTTGATCACGGATAATCTCATTAACTCTTCCAACTCATCCATCTCTACCACCCTCATTACCCTCTTATCTTCACCTTCCAATTCTAAATGATGGGATAGCTATAATGAGGAAAATTTAAGAGATAATGAAACTCAATCCTCTTTATTGTAAACAAGATCAACAAATAGTTATGTATTACTCTTTTGGGTTTGATTCTATCATCCCAAAGATTATTCTTGATCTTTTCATTCCACTACCTATGGTGCATCTTCATTGTTCTTTCCATTATTATAATCAAGTTCTTGTTGGTTGACTTAGAAAGGCCATTACCTTAAGGGTGATAGTTGGAGGGATTTTTCATATAGAGATTTTTTTGAGATCCCAATAAGATATCTTAAATCCCATTAAAGCCTTATAAATATTATAAATTATAGTATAAGGGACTCTAAACCTTGTTATAATATCTTCTAAGAAATCTAAGATAACTAATTTAGCTGCCTCTTTCATTCCCCAACTTATTTTCATCTGGTGAAGTAATTAGTTGTTATTAGGACCCACTTGTGACCAACAATGGATGTGGGATTCTCCATGTCAAGAAAGTGAATACCCAATTTAGAGAAGGTATGGTGTTCCTAGACTGGATGAAGTTGGAGAGCTTCCAACCTCTTCTTGCAGTGAAAAAGGCACACTCTTTGCATTTATTGACTCACCCATGTGAATCCATGAACAATGTGGGCCAAAAGTACCCAAACCTCATAATATTTGTAGTTATATCTCTTTGAGAAAAGTGACCACTAGAGAAACCATAATATAATTTAGAAATAATTTCATCTACTTGTTTTTTTGAAGACACCACAACAATACTTCATCTAAGTTTTTGCCAAAGAGGATGCCATACACCAATGCATAATTAATACATTATAACTTAAAGTTTTTTTTTTTTTTTTTCAAGATAAAAAGATAGTCACCGATAGACAAGAACCTTTCCATATCAATTGTCCAACTACTTCCACTACCTCTGGTTGCTCCTAGTTTTTTTACTTCTCTTCTAAGACCTAAAAAACATTCTTGATCATTACTAACATCCATAAAAAGTTGTTTACACATCCCCCTACCTATGACTAAAATTTTGCCCTTGATATTTATATCATAATACAGTATTTTCACTACCCGTGTAGATATCTTATAACTAATCTCATCTCCCATGATGAAATATCTAACACTAGGATGAGAGACCAACACCTTAATATAGTTTTTGGAAATTATGTGTGTAATTTTTGAGAGATAGTAAATGTTATTTTATACTGTCCTCTTCTCTTACCAAAACTTAATTATAACTAGAATAACCATAAAAAAATGAGAACCTTTCATCTCCTGTCACAACTTGAAACATTTGATCCATGGAGGGTAAAAGATACCAATTTTTAAGGACGCTCTATTCAAATCTCTAATATCAACACATAACCTAATATCCCAATTTTTCTTAATTATATGAACTAAAATTTCTTCCCAAAATTAGTATTGATAGGGAATATAATTTTGGCCTCAATGATTTTGGAAATATATTTCTTCATTAGGGTTTTATCTCATGGTTTACATGTCTTTTCTTTTACCTAATAGACATAGCATTGAGATCGAGGTCTATAGAATGTTGGGAAAATTTTGGATCAAAACCCTTAAGATATTCCCAACTAAATGAGAAAACTATCACCATATTATTGACACGAGGAAATGAAAACATGTTTCTCAATGTCATTACATACCTTTCTCAAGTATTAACTCCTTGCCTTGAGAAATCACGAATTTCTAATAATCTTCTTCCTTTGTTGTCATGTTTCTATTTTTTCCCTTGAATTTATCATCGGGACTGAAAATTTCTTCAAGAGCGATCAACCCTCTTGGAATTTTTTTTGTTTTCAATTAAATAATATGATCACTGTATCCTTATTACAACCTTGATTGCAAATCTGACGAAAATTCAGCCTCATTGTGAATGAAGTGGAGTATATTCTCATAAGTTCACAACTTGCATCATTATTTGGAATACATAGTTTAATTACCAACTTGACATGTTAATTATGACCTTTGATGAGGTATTTAGGTAGAGAAAATTGGGATTCAACAACTGCTAGCTAATTATCCTATACATTTGGCTTTCTTGACACCTCTTCTCGATTTAGAGCATAAAAAACTTCATGAGATCCCAAAATATGTTAGGTAAAATTTTAGTGTTAGAGTAATTATGCATTGTAATAATGATTTAGTGTTTACGTTAGGTAATTAATTCTTACTTAGGTAAATAGGTGGTAATATGGTAATATAGTTTAATTGTTGAAACCATTTATTTATCTTATTGTATTCACTTATGTCCTTGGTTGTTGTAATGGTTAGGTTTTTTTAACCTGTAAAACTAATTTATTTATTTTTACATGGTTGTTCAATACCTATTTGAATTTCATCCCATTCAAGCCTTGTAACTTGATTTTTGTGATGAATATAATACTATAGACTCGCATCCTTATTTCCTATAACATTTGGTATTAGAGCAGAGAGGTATTGAGATGTTTAAAGGATAGGTTACAGGAAACTTTAGAGCACTAAGGGAAACATGAGTAGCATAAGAGGATCCATAAAACTATCTTCCACTACCCAACCCCACACCTAACCTCCCACACTTAATTCCATTTCAAATTATGTTTATGAATCAGTTTTCAAGCAATTTAAAGTAAGTTTGTAGTTTTTATGTGCACTAGGCAAGGAGGGTCACCTAGGAATTTACTCCTACACCGAGACAACATTATGAAAAATCACGATTCAAAAAAATCCCATTAGGGGTTTTACCTCTAGCTTTAGATGTAAAGTTAATTATATCCAAATTTGGATGCTCTACAAAAATTATCAGACTAGGTAAATTGGTTGAGCTCCTTGGATATTTCCTATATACTAGTGAGTTATGTGATACAAGGGTATCACTACTTAGCCTAATGTAGGATGTGTGTCATCAAATTTTGTTTTCTAGGTCCCTTAGGTTATTTTAAGAGTCATCAAGTGGTCATTTTAGGCTCTAGAGGTCAAGAATTTAAATAAGGAGGTTTCCCTCCATTTTTCTTAGTTTAAAAATTTGAATGTTGTTAAAGACACTTGTAGGATTGTTAGCATGTGTAGGTGTCTTAATGGTATGAATAGGTTTCTATAGGTTTTTATAATCTTAATAATTGTCATGAGAGCTCCATCATGGTATGTGGGAAGAATATTGTAACTCCTACTCGAATGTAACTCCTAGTCAACAATGAAGCCCTTCTTGTATGTAACTTGCACCTATGGTGTCATCATGAGCATGAGGGGCAGTTACCACACAAGAAATCAAGTAAGGAGATGATATACACCTTTGTAACAATGGGTAAAATGATTGATTAATAAAGGTAATGAGACTTTTGGAGCTCGAAAGTTTGATGATAGAGTTACATGTTCATTTATTATATTACTAAATATCCTCTTATTATTATATACTAAAGTTTGATGATAGAGTTACATGTTCATTTATTATTTTACTAATTCCACCAAGAAGAGTGGATCGAGGGGAAAATACAGAGAAAATCATGGGTGCTAAGTTATCTATTGTGTTATGAAACATTCAAGACAGGTTATGGGCAATAGAAGTTTCTCAAAGAAGAGTGAAAAAATTGGATGATGAGAGAGAAAAAGAAGTGGCTAAAACATAAGGAGAACAATAAGAAGAAAGACTAGAAGTAAAGATATTGAAGGCATTCATGGGAGCAATAAATAAGCCAAGGATGAAGGTACAAATGTATGGAGGAGTATACATCAAGAGGAAATCATAGAATGGATAGATAATATGGATAAATAATTTGAATTTGAGAACATTGCAGAGGATAAGAAGGTGAAATTTTTGTCGCAAATATTATAGGACATACCAAAGTATGGTGGGAATTTGTGCAAAAATAAATGCTTATCAGAGGCAAAGAAAATATCAAGAAGTGGGACAAGATGGTGGAAATATTGAAAGGTAAGTTTATTCATGCAGACTATCAAACTAGTTTATTCAAGAAGTTACAAAATTTGAGGCATAGAGAACTAAGTGTAGCTGACTATACTGATGAATTATACAAACTAGCTATGAGGTCTAGTCATATACAAGATGATGTTGAAGAAGTGGCAAGGTATGTGAATGGTTTGAGGTTGAATATACAAGATGAAATCAGTTTATTTCATTTGAGATTAGTAGAGGAAGCATATCAGGAAACCTTAAAGGTAGAAGAGAAACTATCAAGAAAAAAAAATCAATATTTGAGAGGTAGAGGCAGAGGAGTAAGAGGAAGAATTCAACAGATGGTAAGAGGAAAACAACAATAGAAAACAAATGAAGAAGAATGGAATAGTTCACAAACATAGAGTTCATTCAGAGGTGGATACTCAAGAGGTGGATACACATACAGAGGTATAGGTGGATATGGAAGAGGTAGAGGTGAATTCAATGGTAGATGCTTTAAGTGCAACAAATTTTCTAGACATAGATCATTTGAATGTCTTGAATATCCTTAAGAAAGCAGTAATAGGGTAAATTATGGAAGAAACCAAATAGCACATGTAGATGAAGAGGAGAGTGTATCATCACCATCCTTAGTAGAGGAGCCTAAAACTGGAGAATCACCGATGATGAGAAGAAAATTGGTGAATGGAAGAAAGAATGAAGAATTAATTCAAAGGAGAACATTGTTTAGAAAAATATGCAAGGCAAGAGGTAAGTGTTGTAAAATCATTATTGATAATGGTAGTACTGATAATATTGTCTCCACTAAAATGGTAGAAAATATGAATTTGAAGAAGATAAATCATCCACATCCTTACAAAGTCTTTTGGGTTCAAAGAGAGCATCAGGTGTTAGTGAATCAACAAGTGTTTGGTTGATTTTCAAATAGGTAGATATCATGATCAGGTGTTGTGTGATGTAATGCCCATGGATGCATGTCATCTTTTATTGGGAAGACCATGGAAATTTGATAGGAAATCCATCCATGATGGATGGGAAAACACATATACATTTATGAAGGATGGAACTAGGCACACCTTGAATCCATTAAAGGATGAGAAAGCATGGCATGAGCAGTAGTCAAGGGTGATGTTCATGGGGTTGAAGTCATTCTTTCAATAGGGAAAGGAAGGTGGAGTGATGGAGGAAGGATATAACATAGTCAAGAAGATGTGGTGATGGATAAGTGGAGAAAAAGAGTACTAAGATAACTTGCAAAAGAAAGTGAATGTGCCAGATGAAGGTGCATATGTAGATCATGTTGAGAAGAAGGGTAGAGATGTAGCTAATCAAGGAGGTGATCCAAATCTTGAAGGACAAATGTAACATTCATACCTAGTTGAGGATTAATTTTTTTTTGAAGCATGCCTAAAAATAGTCCAAGAAGATCCAAAAGTGCAAAAATAAGAGGAGAACATGCATGAAAATAATATAACAATCAAGTTTGAAGGGAAGACTCAAATTTTTCTCAGGCTAAATTTTCTTTGGAATTTTTGTATGCAGGTCATGGGCATGAAGTGAAGGAAGAACAATCATATGAAGATACATACTTCAAGCAACCACAAAAATTGCTCAATTTTGAAGGTGTTATGAATGAAGAAGAGCAACAAGAAGGTTTCAAGCATGGTTTAATAGTCGAGCACCTAAATAACAATCAAAAGTGAGCATGGAAAAAGTGCATAACTTCAAGAAAGAGATAGAAGAGACATAATGCAGCCTTAGCATAGTCAATGAAATCATGAAGAGGATTGATTCAGAGGAGAGAAGACTTGCAAAGGGTAAGGTACAACCACTAAGGAGGCTTGGGGAAACAAAATTAGTCAGAGTGCATTCTCGAAGCTTATATGTAATTGGAAAAGAAGAAAGAAGGAGAAAATATCAACTTGCAAACCAAACACCAAAGAAATATTTTTTCACCTTGGTATTATGATGCAGGGGCATCACTACTAGGCCTAATCTAGGATGTGTGTCATCAAATTTTGGTTTCTATGTCCTTTAAGTTGTTTAAATTTATATCAAGTGGTCATTTTAGGCTCTAATGGTCAAGAATTTAAATAAGGAGGTTTCCCTTCATTTTTCTTAGTATAAATATTTAAATGTTGTTAAAGCCACTTGTAGGATTGCTAGCATGTGTAGGTTTCTTAATGGTCTGAATAGGTTTCTAGAGGTTTATAGAATCTTAATAATTGTCACGAGATCTCTATCATAGTTTGTGGGAAGAATATTGTAACTCCTTTCTCAGATTGTAACTCTTAGTCAACAATGATGCCCTTTTTATTTAACTTGCATCTATGGTGTCATCATGAGCGTGAGGGGCAATTACCACACAAGAACTTGAGTAAGGAGATGATATACACCTTTGTAAAAGTGCGTAGAATGATTGATCAATCAAGGTAATGAGAATTTTGGAGCTCCAAATTTTGAAGGCAAATTTTCATGTTCATTTATTATTTTACAAAAAGCGTATATCTCGGGATATAGATGCATAAATGTCCTCCAAGCATAGCCATAGGTATATTCGATAAGAAAACCATTATATGTACTTGTTTGTGTTATATTAATAAAAGAGATATTAATAATGTGATTGGGAGTGAGTGGGTAGTAGGAATTATAGTGTCTTACTATTATAATGAAGCTAAAACAGTAACAAGGTAAACCTAGCAAGAAATTGGAGTTGTGAATTGATTTTTTGAGTTTTTCAAAGGAAGTTGAGAGTCTAGGGAGTTTCATCAGGTGCTAAGCATCATGTTAGAACTTAAATATTCAAGGAAGATGAAAAAATGAGCATAAACAAGTTAAAATTCACTTCTTGGGATGTTACTGTTACATACAACCTACAACTAGGGTTTCACAATAGGAAAATCATCAAACTTGATTTTTAATTGCTAAAAATTATGAGATTTGGAAGAAATGACTATAATGGAGTTGTGAATATGTTTTAAAACTAATTAATCCATTTCCTATTGAATCCAATGAGATTTTCTTGTGATTACATGTGTGAATGTAAGATAGGTAGTAACAATGCCTTGAGAAAGAAAAACAAATTTTCATCAATTTTCGACCTCGAAGACTTCAACATAGTTAGAGGGAGTGTTACAAGGGAAGAAGAATCTCTTGGTTGATTGTAGTGAGGTTTGAAAGAATTTTTTTATGGTAGTGACCAAACACAGTCCTATTTGAGCCTATGTGAAACTGAGACAGAGTTGAGGAGTGGCAAAAAGGCTTGATAGGGTAAGTGGTCTAATCTAGAGCCTTGAATCGGTGGAGAAACCAACTCTTGAGAGTTACTATATGTTCTTAATTCAATTTTGGAGTCTTGAACCCTTAGGGAAATTAATTTAAGCTTGACAAAGATCAAACTCAAAGACTTGAAAGCTTGTGATAATGTGGAATCTTAACCAGATTAGTTGGGAGCTATCTAAGGGAGTGTGATAATTTGAGGGACTAATATCTTCAGGGATGAGCATAAAAGGTGAGTAACTAGGAATTTTTCTAGAATTTAATTGTACATTTTTCAACTATCCTAAATCCTGAGCTATATCCTAGAGAAGGAAATACCAAATTGACCACTATAGGGTTGAGTGAGGAATTTTTGTGGGTAAACACCTAACTTGATGGAAGAGATAACACGAGTTGGGGGTTATAAACATGGTTCAACCATTGTATAAGTTAGTTTAAACCTAGAGGCCAATTTTACATGTTTATGGTTACTTAACATGGAGAGGAAGAGCCCATTTTTGCAAGTTTAATACCAAGGTTGAAGTTGTTCATCCGAGACTAACTTGATTGTGTGTGAGAAGGAGGTATATGCTCTACATCATTGTGAAAGTTGGTTGAGTGGTGAGTCGGGATATCTAGTTGAACCGAGGCACCAAGATGGCTAGGAAAATCTAAGGGGGTGAGCTATTGGAATTATAAAATGAGTTGGCTATAACATTGGAATTATGTGAATGGACTGATCCGTTTCACCTTGAAGCCGAGTGAATCCTCAATACAAATGAGAAATTGTAGTAGACACCTACCATGGTCAATCCAAATCATCTCTAGCCAACAAGATCACATTATAAATAGGTGAGTTTTCATCGACCTAGGCACATTGTCATCTTCCACCCAAGAATCAAGAATCCTACAAGTGCCCATTCATTAAAAATCCATGCATTGAGCTAGATCCACTCCCTTATCCATCAAAATGGTGAGCTATTCCCTATTCCAAGCCCCATTGAATCCAGTTTCTAAAAAACAATTCAACATGAAGTTAAAATAAATAAAAACAAGTCAAAAGTATATACAAACCCTAACTCACTGGGGCTCAACCAAGCTACAAGGAAGGTTGGTTTTTTTTTATAGCATTTTTCATTTTTTCAACTTTAAATACAATTATCTTCCCTATATATCACAAGTGCATAGGCGCTAAGGTGGTTAGGTAATATTTTGATACAACACTTGCAAAAATAAGGTCAAGGGGTTGAACCCCCAAAAATAAATTGGATTTTTAGCATAACTAATAAAATCTAGCGAAACCACTAAATAAGCCTTTGTTAAGCCATTTAGTGGCAGTTCAATAAATTTAGCAAGAGAAACCCTAAAATAGGGTAAAAATAATTTCTCCCAAATTTCTTGAAAAGTGATATTTTGACTTTTTTTTAATAAAGGGGAGGTTACTAAAAAGTCATTTTTGTGGAAATTGTCATTTTTGAGTTGTATAGTGCTCAAGACCCACTAGGGACCGAAAACAAAAAAATCTTGACAAACAAATTTTTCCGCACATGGGCCAATTTGATTTTTTAAGTAAATTATAATAATTTGTATTGTACTAACATGTCATTTAGTCAAGAAAAGTTTGATCACCTACAATGACAAACAATGCTTCAAAAAATCTTCCGACTCACAAGTGCTCCGTGGTGAAAACTATACTGTTGTAAATAATTCCATAACCAAATCAACTGACGATGCAACACAACAACATCAGTTTGAAAGGGAAAATCAAAAGGCCAAGCTCATCATCTTGTTTTGTGTGTTCAATGAAGTGAACACACACATTCGAGTTATCAATGCCAAGAACTAGAATACAATAATTAATTTGCATAGTTAACTCCATACATTGAAATTAAATACAAATGAGAAAGTAGAGGCTTTCTTAAGAAGAGTTGTAACATTGAGTGATTCACTTCTAGCATTGGGAGAGGATATCTCGGATGATTCTTTCATTCCTATTGTTTTAAGAGAACTTCCTTCCTCATACATGATCTTTGTGAAGACAATGAATCTATCAGATGAAACCATTAGTTTTGAAACAATAGTGAACTTTTTGCAAGCAAAAAGAATCAATATATAACAAATATAAAAAAGAAGAGTGGCCACTTTCTTATCATTAGAAAGGGAAGAACAAATTTGAATCTTCCAATTAGTCACAAAAGTAGAATAAATAAAAGGACAATATAAAGAAAAAGTGTCCTATTTATAATAGAGGCCATGATTTTAAATATTACTAGTACAACACGTATAATAAGGGTTATTTGAGAAATTCGAGACCCAATAATCAAAAATCTAAAAAGGGACAATCAAGGCTATAAGAAAGGGTAGAAAAAGGGAAATGGTGGAAGAAACCCCACTAACAAGGCAACATTATTGAACAAGAAGATAACTTAGATGAAAGAGACTTATTGTACATTTCCGATCTAATGGAGCAACCATGTCTACTAGTGCTATCGGTACATTGATTTGGGTACAAATTTGCACATGAATGGATGGAAGGATTGGTTATACAAATTATAAGATATTCCCTCCAAAAATCATGCCTCATTACGTGATGATTAATCATGCATATGCCAAGGTATTGACAACGTCTCTTTACCCTTTTGTACACACAATTGTAGATTATTAGATGTCTTATATGTCCCGGGTTTGACAAAGAATTTGTTATATGTCGCCTAACTTCTAGATCATAATCTGAATATTCATTTTGATTGTAAATCTAGTAAGAAGATGTGTCTCATTAGAGATAAATCGAAAAGCACAATTTTTTTGTAAGAGATTCCAATGTGGGACAAATGTTCCAGATTGACTTTGTCCAAACAGATGATCAACAACTTATGGGAAAATACACCTATTGTGTAGAATTGTGGCATCAATGACTTAACCACATCAATTTTAGATATCTCGACACACTTCACCACTATGAAATTTTGACAGGATTTATATCTCTTAAGAAGGACACAATTTTTTTTTCCCAATTTCCTAATATAAAAACAACACAAAGTCTCAATCTAGAAGAATACATTTCAAGCTCTACATAAGCTTGATCCGATGCAAACTAATCTTTACAAAATGATATAGCCTAGTCATTGTAGTTTTCAGTATTTAATGCTTTATGTTAATGATTATTCTAGAAAAATGTGGATTTATTATCTTCATACTAAAGATGAAGATTTTGAGAACTTCAAAAAGTTCAAAGTGGTTTTAAAGCGAGACTGGTTATAAAATCAAATCTCTCCACTCAAATCAAGGGGGAATTCACAACCAACGAGTTTAAAGCCATTACGGAGGCTCATGGGATTCATCAAAAATACTTCCTTCACATACATCGTAAAAATGGTGTTGTTAAGAGAAGGAATCACACTATCATGAAAATGGTTTGATCTATGATTGATTATTTAGGACTTACGAAGACATTTTGGTAAAAAAATGTAAAAAAACAACATATATATTGAACAAAATTACCATTATTTATCTTAATTGAGTAACACCACATGAGGCATGGTCGGAAAAAAAAACATCTATTGCACAAGTTATGTGACTAAATCCCCGAAGCTTTTAAAAAACATTAAAGACTTGTTGGATTCCTAAAGACAAGTTTGATTTAAGATTGTTTGTAACAAGGTTACTACAATAAGCTATAAGTTTAATGTGGGAATGAATATCCTAAGCATTTGATTAAAGATGCTTAGTTAATTTATGAAAGGGTTTGGAAACCATTGTGTGATGTATTATAAAAGAGATGTGTAAGTGCATAGAGAACAAACATTGAATTGTGATTGTGATTATGAGAAAGAGAATATTGCAAAGAGTCTTAAGGAATTTTTGAATATAGTTTGTGGAAATGATTCCAAAGTTGGCCAAGTACAGAAAGTCGGTGGGAAAGAGAGGGGAATTAGTGGTGTCCTAACCATGGGTAAAAAGTACAACCTTAGATGGTTCTGGCTAGGGCAAGGTGAAAATACATTGGGTGTATAGTATTTCCTCTCAATAGTGTGGCCATAATCTAGTGTCTATTACTTGTGTGTGCATTGGAATTTTGTATTACAATTCCTGATCATTGTTTCAGATAAGTTATCTCTCTATAAATCTATGTAACCTTGTAAAAGCTATGTAATTCTTGTTGAAAAGCTAATGGAAAGAAGTTAAATATTTTGTTTATATCAATAAATTGGCAAGTGAATGTATTTTTGTATTTTCTATTTATCTTGTTAATTATTTTGTCAAGGACAGTGAATTGCGGGAATAAATTAACAAAATACGTAATTTTGGATATGTATATCTGTTATTTAAAATAATCTTGTATACTTTAATGTAGAATAAGACTAGATATATGTAATTGAATGTATTGTACAATATAATTTGAAATTTAGAGGCATTTATAGGTTGCTTATATATGTTTTTATCTTTCATGGTCATATTATCTATTCTTTCGTCCTTTTAAGCTATGGACATGAAAATTTTCCTTAAATATGTTTCTTCTATGGTTTTAAGTCTGCCCCGACATCAAATGCAGTATATAAAATTATGAATATTTGGACAATCATAATGTTCCATGTAGTTTCGTTGTCTCGTAAATTCATTAAAATCATTTTGAGTGTCATGCGACACACGAGCCAATGAGATCATTCCATGCTCTTCACAAATTTAGAAATTTTCTAACTTGTTTCTATCTAATGCAAAACCCGATCCAATGGAAAAGCTCCAAGGCATTTTTGCATTTTATGATGTCAGTCTTTTGGTTAAACTTGACAGTCATTAACCAATATGAATAAGCCTCTTGTCTCCACCTTTTTATCGATGTGTCTTAGTTTAGATGTTCACGAACCTAAAACTCATTTAAATATGGCTCATTTTGGGGACTTCATGTCCTCCTGGAGCCATCTCCCAAAGGTTTGGTGGAATTCGACCATGTATCTACCTTCTCTCGTTCGATCACTACCAAGTTTCACCCTTGGGTTAGTTCACCTATCTCTGCTCTCCGTCAATGTGGCTTGCCTTTGCTGCACACTCAAATGTTTCTTTGAATCTGGTTGATTCCAAGTCTTTACATCCATCATACTGCTAAATTTATTTCAACTCCCGGAATATTGACACATAGCCTTCTATATTCATTGAGATTTTAACACATGTCTAATCCTGTTGCTACCATTTCTTCACCACGTGTCCTATCTTTTAACACCCCTGACCACCCATAACTGAAAACTTGGTGTGATTGAGTTAACTCCTCAAGCTGGTGTCTGTGAGGTAGTTTTTAATCATGTTTAAAAATTTAATTAATTTATTTTAACTGTAGCCGCGTATTTTTAAATTTATCTTTGGTTTTTACTAAGCAAATACATATGTAATTCGACTTAGCCTTCTTAGTTTAATAATATTAGCATTTTAAAAATGTATCAGACTTCCGCAATCAGATATTTTTTCAAAGTATTATAGAATTTGTCGAGGGAAAAAATTGCATTTCATTTGGTATTAGAGCTAATTATCCTCATTGAGAGACGTTCTACTATTGAATTGATGAAAGGAAAGTAATTATTCTGTGAAGTAATATTAGTACTTGATTGTGGTGATTTGTCTCACAAAGATAAAATTGTGTATATACATAGAATGACAGACAAATTGAATTTGAATGGAATGGATTCATAGAATGACATGGACTATAATGAATTGGAGTGGAAAAACCAACAATTGGGAAGGGAAGTAAACTATCTTTTTGAGAAATTAGAAACTTTAAAAAGCCAATTTGTAGAAGCTATGATTGATAAAACTGATAAGTCTGATAAATAAGATAAAAGTACTAAATCATAAAGGAAATGCTCTAAGTTTGAAAAGAAAATAAGAAAGAGAAAGCACTCTTCTTCTTCGTGATGATTCTATTTCTAATAAAGCAAATGATTCCTTTGATTCCTCTAGTTCTTATGATTCATCTAGTAATGAGCAAGCAAGTTCAAGTAAGAAATCTAAAGAAATAGAAAAAATTTCTAGAAAAATAAAATTGCCTGAATATGCAGGGGAAGTAGGAACATGAGAACAAGCTAAAACTTGGCTATCTAGTTTAGAAAGATATTTTGAATTGAGAAAACTAGTAAGTTAGGAAGAACAAAATAACTTCCTATCAATTGAAAAATGTTTCCCTTAACTGGTGGGAAGATACATTAAAATCTGAAAAACTTAAAGCTCATAAGGTCTCATGGAATAAATTTAAAAAGTTGTTTAAGAAGAAGTATCTATCTGAACATTTCTTACAATAAAGAAAAAATGAATTATCGGCTTGAAGAAATGTTTAAAAATTGTTAATGAGTACAAACAAGCTTTTGAGAATTTAAATAGATTTTTGTCATTTATGTTTGAAACAAATAGATTTTTTAGATTTATAGATGGTATAAGATAATAATATAATGATAGTGTTTGGTGTGGAAAACCTACTTCAGTAGATGAGGTAGCCAAAATTGTAGAAAAAATAGAGAAATACAAGACTATGGTTCATCAAAAGAAAGAAGACTAGAAGAAAAAGAATTCTAAATTTCATTTTAAATATAGAAAAAGGCCATTCAGTGAAACTGTTAAGTGTAAAAAAAAATTAGATAAAAAATAGACAAAGGAAACACGTTTATGTCAAAATTAAACCAGAAGAAGTTAACTATTGGAATTGTGGAGGTAACCACTTTGCTAGAGGCTTTCCTCGAAAAAGAAGAGTTGGGATGATAATAATAATAAAAAGATGATGATAAATCTAAGGAAGAAAACCAAAATATGAAAATTTATCTTCTGTTGATATAGAAAAATTGAACCAATAATTGTAGAAATGGTTGATGGAAGAATAATAAGGAAAACATGAGATTTAGTAGAAGATCTAGATTTTCAAATTGATAACATTATATCTAGTGAATCTTTTCATGTACTTAACTTAGG
This sequence comes from Taxus wallichiana var. yunnanensis, assembly GCA_018340775.1. Lineage (NCBI taxonomy): Eukaryota > Viridiplantae > Streptophyta > Pinopsida > Cupressales > Taxaceae > Taxus > Taxus wallichiana. Next base: position 423,833,465 of record CM031243.1, on the reverse strand, counting down.
TCAATATGATGCCATTTTAGGGATGACTTGGTTAGAAAAGAATCATGCTCTTATTAATTGTGAAAATAAACAAGTGTGTATTCAAGATCAATATGCAAATACTCATATTTTGCAAGGAACTAAAAGACAACTAACTTTAAAAACTATTTTTGTTGTTCAACTTAAAAGGAGTCTTAAATAAAAATGTAAAGTTTTCTATGCTTTGGTTTCTCAAAATGATAAGCTTAAAGTAGATATTGATGTTCACCCAAAGTAGTCCAAGAGTTTATGGATGTATTTCCTTCGATGTTGAAGAATTTCCTCCTAGAAGATCTGTAGAACATGCTATTGATCTTATTCCCTAACTGGAACAAGATTCGAAGCACCTTATAGACAATATATACCTAAATTAGTTGAGTTTAAGATACAATTGATTGAATTATTAAAGAAAGGGAAGATTAGACCTAGTATTTCTCCCTAGGGTGCACCGATGTTGTTTTTCAAAAATAAATATGGTACTATGAGGTCGTGTATTGATTATAGACAATTAAATAAGCTAACTATTTAGAATAAATACCCTTTTCTAAGATCAATTGAATGGTGTTAAATGTTTTTCTAAGATTGATTTACATTCTGGATACCATCATATTAGAATAAAAGATGATGATATTGCAAAGAATACTTTTAGGACTAGATATGGTCATTATGAGTTCATTATTATACCTTTTGGGTTAATGAATTCCCCAACAACATTCATGACCTTGATGCATGATGTTTTTAGACATTTTCTAGATGTTTTTGTGATTATATTCTTAGATGATATCTTTATCTATTCCAAAAATGAAGAAGAACATGAGAAGAATGTTAGGCTAGTTCTTGAAACTTTAAGAAAACATCAGTTGTATGGTAAGCTAAGTAAATGTGAATTATTTAAAACTGAAGTATCAAATCTATCACATTATCTATGAAAAAGGAATTACATTCGATCCTTCTAAAGTAAAATAAGTACAAGATTGGGATACACCCAAAGATGTACAAGAAATTAGAAGTTTTCTTGGTTTTTCTAGTTTTTATAGAAGATTTATTAAGAACTATTCTAAAATAGCCACTCCTCTCATAGACTTAACAAAGAAAAGTAACTCATATCATTGGTCTAAGGAATGTGAAGCTTCTTTTAATAAGTTGAAAGAATCCTTAACCAAAGTGCACCTGTGCTATGTATTCCTAATTTTTCTAAGCCTTTTTTGATGCTACCGATGCTTTTGGTTATGGCATTGGTTGTTTACTAATGAAATATATTAGAGTTGTATGTTTTTTGTCTAGAAAGTTTCTACATTCTAAAAAGAATTATCCTACACATGATTTAGAATTGTTAGGGATAATTCATTCTTTGAAAATTTGGAAACATTATTTGTTAGGTCACAAATTTTTTTTGAAAAATGATCATAGAGGTTTGCAGTATATTTTTACTCAACCCTTATTGAATATGAGACAAAGAAGATGGGTAGAATTACTAAGTCAATATGATTTTGAAATACAATATGTCTTTGGTAAATAAAATTTGGTTGTTGATGCTTTAAGTAGAAAAATAATGTTTGCAAATGATTTTTTCCTTAGAAAGAATTCAATTTGATCAAGAAATAAAAGATGCATTGCCTCTTTGTTAGTTCTTTTGCTGAATTGTATTCAGTCCGAAAAAATGGAACTTCAAATATGCATTTAAAAGATAGGCTTATTTCTTATTTTCTTAATGTGAATGGATTGTTTTACTATAAAGGTAGGTTTTGTATTCCTAACCTTCCTATCTTAAGATAGAAAATTCGAGAGATTCTCATGAGATTCCTATATTTGGACATCATGGATTTCAAAAGACATACTTTTTAGCTATTAAGAATTACTTTTGGCCTAGAATGAAGCAAGACATTAGGAAGTATGTACAACAATGTATGACTTTTCAAAAGGCTAAAACTAAAAAATGTAGTAAACCGATCAATTGTAACCTTTGTCTATTCTCGATTGGAAATGGGAATCAGTTAGTATGGATTTTACTATAGGTTTACCTAAGACCAAGAATGGACATGATGTTATTCTTGTGGTGGTTGATAGATTGACAAATATAGATCATTTTATTCCAACCAAAATCAAAACCTCTACTTCTGATATAGCTCATTTGTTTACTAAAGAATTTTTTTGTTTGCATGGTCTTCGTAAAGATTTAGTAACTGATAGAGATCCTAGATTTACTTCTTCTTTCGAAGACCTTTGTTTTATGAATTGGGTACTAGTTTTATTTTTAGCATTGTTTATCATCCCAAGTCTGATGGTAAAATTGAAAGGATAAATAGAATCTTATAGGATATGCTTATAATGTATACATGTGAAAAACCTAGGAATTGGGAACAATATCTACATTTGATTGAGTTTGCTTACAATCAAGGTTATCATACTACAACCAAAATGACACCTTTTGAAGATGTGTATGGTAGGAATTGTACTAATCCTATTTCATGGTCAAATCTTGAGCATAGATCTTGGTATGCTAATGATAATTTAAAATAAATGGAATAAATTATAAATAAAGAAAAATAAAACATGAAAGATGCCCAAGATACATATAAACACCGGGTTGATTAAAAAGGTTTGTTATATAATTTGTAATACGTGATCAAATATTTCTTAGAGTTAAACCTAAGAAAAGTTCTTTAAAATTGGGTACATATGCTAAGTGGGTACGTATCTTCACTCTTGTCGACCTTTTGAAATTTTGGAAAGAGTAGGAACTCTTGCTTATAGACTTGCTTTACCTCTTGAATTGTCTAGAATTCATAATGTGTTTCATGTAAGCTTGTTAAAGAAATATGTGTATGATGCTAATCATGTTATTGATTGGAAAAATATAGTTATTGAGCCTACATGTGAATTCAAAATTGAACTTGAATTGATTTTGGAAAAAAGGACTAAAAGTCTTAGAAATAGATAAATTAAAAATAAAATGGACCTTTTGTGATATTGAAAGTGCTACATGGGAAAGAGAAGATTTCCTAAAAGAGAAATATCCTGAATTATTTAACTAATGACTTGTGTTTTGTTCTGTGATTTTCAGAATAGACTTGGCACTACTGAGGATAGTAGTTGATTCAAGGGGGGAGAAATTTTATGTGACTAAATCCTTGAAGCTTTTAAAAATCATTAAAGACTTATTGGATTGTTAAAGACAAGTTTGATTTGAGATTGCTTATAAAAAAGTTTGCTAATAAGATATTGGTTTAATGAAGGGATGATTATCCCGAGAATTTGATTAAATATTCTTAATTAATTTATGAAAGGGTGTGGAAACCATTGTGTTGGTTTGTAACCACCTATGATGTATTATAAAAGAGATGTGAAAGTGCATAGAGAATATACATTGAACTGTGATTGTGATTCGAGAAAGAGAATATTATAAAGAGTCTTAAGGACTTTGCAAATATAGTATGTAGAAATAAATCCAAGGATGAATAGGTACAAACATGTAGTGGGAAAGAGAGAGGGGCACCAATGATGTCCTAACCAAGGGTACAGAGTACAACCTCGGATGGTTCCTAGCCAGGAAAGGTGAAAATACACTGGGTGTATAATATTTCCTCTCAATAGTGCGGCCATAGTCTGGTGTCTATTACCTATGTGTGTGCATTGGAATTTTGTATTAGAATTCCGATCATTGTCTCAGATAAGTTATCTCTCTAAAAATTTATGTAACCTTTGTAAAAGTTATGTAATTCCTGTTGAAAAGCTAATGGAAAGAAGTTAAATCTTCTGTTTATATCAATAAATGAACAAGTGAATGTATTTTGTCTATTTTTCTATGTATACCGTTAATTATTTTGTCAAGGACAATGAATTGCAGGAATAAATTAACAAAAATATGTAATTTTGGACATGTGTGTCTCATTATTTAAAATAATCTTGTATACTTTAATAAAGAATAAGACTAGATATATGTAATTGAATGTAATATACAATATAATTTGTAATTTAGTGGTGTTTACAAGTTGTTTGTATCTTTTTTCTCTTTCAAGGTCATATTATCTATTCTTTTGTCTTTTCAATCTATGGACCCAAAACATTTCCCTTAAATATTTTTATTCTATTGTTCTAAGTCTTCCCCGACACCAAATGCAATATATAATATTACAAAGCTTTAGCCAATCAGAATGTTCCATGTAGTTTTTCCATGTTAGAACTTCATTAGATCAAACCGAGTGTTGCAAAGCGTGAGCCACCAATGAGATCATTCCATGTTCATCACAAATTTGGAATTTTACTAACTTGTTTTATTGTAATGTGAAACCCTGATGTAATGAAATAGCTCTAAGTACTTTTTTCCTTTTGCGATGTCAATATTTTGGTTAAACTTGACAATCGTTAACCAATATAAATAATCATTTTGTATCCTCATTTTCATCGACGTGTCCTAGTTTGGATGGTTGTGAACCCAAAAATCATTTAAAATTGGCTCATTAGGGACTTCACGTTGACTGGAGCCATCTCCCAAATATTTGGTAGAATTTAGGAACATATCTACCTTCACTCGTTCAATCGCTGCCAAGTCTCACCCTTGGGTTAGTCCACCTATCTCTACTCTCTGTCAAGGTGTCTCGCTTTTGTTGTGGACCGAATGTTTCTTCGTATGCGATTGATTTTGAGGCTTTATGTTCGCCATACCCCAAAGTGTCTTGAACTCTTGGAGTTACGACACAAGCCTTACATATTCGTTGAGATCTTAACATATGTATTTTCCTTTCGCTATCATTTCTTCGCCACGTGTCCTATCTTTTGACCCCGCCACCACCCGTAACAAAAGCTGGTTATGTTTGAGTTAACTCAATGAGCTAGTGTCCATGAGGTAGTTTTTAATTGTGTTTAAAAATTTAAATAATTTAGTTTAATCGTATCCACATATTTTTAAATTTATCTTTGGTTTTTATTAAGAAAATATGGCTTTAATTCGACTTAGCCTTCTTAGTTTAATAGTATTAGAATTTTAAAAACATATAGACTTCGCAATCAAATATTTTGTCAAAGTATTATAGAATGTATTGAGGGAAAAAGTTGCATTTTAGCACATCTTAGAGTATTTGGGTTTAAATCAATCATGCACATTCCCAAGAAGAAAATAAATAAGCTGGATATGAAAGTAGAAAAATACATCTTCATTGGATATAATGAAGAAGCTCTTGGGTATAGATTGATGGATATGAAAACTAGAGATGTTGATTTTTTGAGAAGAAAGAAGCTGAGGCTCCTTATACAAACTCACTAAATGTTCAAAGAAAACCTATTGTGAAAATAGAAGATTAAATTCCCATTGATGATGAAAATGATAATGGGGATGATGGTGATGATTTTTTAGGACCACAACCCATGTGGATAGCTTAATATATTCCTAAATGGTATACTAACTTTATTTGAGATGTAAAATTGGATGGACCTCTCGAACACATCCACTCTGGACCATGGGATTGCAACAAAGATCATGAAGAGGTAAATTTTTCCTTAATGGTTATATTTATTGGATCCATTGATCCATCTATAGTTTAGGAATCCCTACATTCTAAAGCTTGGAAATATTCCATGGAAGATGAGTATAAATTTTGATGAAGAATAATACTTGGCATCTTGTCGATCTTCCACCAAGGAAGAATCCTATTGGATGTAGGTGCATTTTAAAAATAAAGTAAAAATTAGATGAAACAATTAACAAGTACAAATCAAGACTAGTAATAAAGGGGTGTGCTCAGAAGGTGTGTGCATGTATACTTTGCTTAATGCTAAATCAAATGAAGCAAGAACTACCACCTAAAATAGTTCTACAATTTAGCTAAAACAAAGCATAAACACCATCATGATAAGAATTAAACAAGGGTTAGATGCTAGCATTCATCAATACAAACTTTGAAACTAACAATGCTAAATATCTAAACTCCTCTATTCTCTAACAACAAATAAATGAATGGACCTAAGTAAGCTCCATGGCTATCAAAATAGTTGTCCTTAATATTCCAAGAACCTAGGAATGGGGCTAATCAAAGTTGGGCTACAAGACCCTTTTGACACCTCCCATATGACCCAAGCACTTTAAGAAAGAGGCTTAACTCTTCAAGATGATGAACTCTCAAAAGGGAAAGGTGCAAGCTCTTAGTCTCTTTGCTATATGCTTTGCATTTGCTCTCTTAGAAAGTTTAGGTGTAAGTAAAAAGGTAGGTGGAGGGCTCTTTATATAGCCCAAAGGATAAAGGATTCAACACATTCTCATGAATGTGGGATAAAGGTAAAACATGATTAGGAATGGATAAGGTTGCTTTATTAAAGGTAACCTTACTTTAGAAGGGTTTAATACATGTTTAGCAAGTCATGGGAGTTGGGGGTATTTTAATTAATCAAAGGTGATTAATTAATAGGTAGGTGTAAGCTTATAGAAGCCAATTAGAGGAATATTAGTGTGATTTAGGCTATTATAAGGGGATTAAATCAATTAAATATTGATTTATTGGTTAAATGGAAGGGAAAGCTAATTAATTAATAATAATTAATTAGTCTAGGTAGAAGGGGTGATTTATTAATGAAGGTCGTTAATTAGGGTATTTGTTGGATAGGAAACTTAATTAATTAGCTTAGTGTAATTAATTAATGATGATATGAGGGAAAATGAGTGCCTTTGACGATATGTCGTTGATTTGCGAGAAAGGGGATAATTAGCACAATTTAAGTATTTAAATTGCTTGGGCGTAATTATAGGTGTCTACATTTGCCCCTCTTTGGGGTGGCATAAGTGATGCCACTTCAAAGATAGTAGACAAAAGAGATTTTGAAGAGATGGAAGAAAAATTAGTAGGAGGGAGAGATGCCCCCTCGAGTGTCGATGGGGTGATAGAAGAACTCGATCGACGATCGAAAAAGGTGAGAAGTAGGCAGAAGAATGGGGACGAGGTAGGATGCCCTGAGGAGAGGGAGAATTAGGGGTGAAAGAGAAGTGGTGCAGAAGAAATATGGATGAGGGGAGAGAAGAGCTTAACCTCTAGCCGCTTATTTGTTTGGAACAAATTTGATGTCATCATATTGCCATAGGAACTACATCATCGGTCCTTATGAAAAATATAAGCATACGACAAAGGTAGAATGACATGAAAAGCCATACTACAAACAATTGTCCATTGCTGAAAGTACCAACTCCACGCAACATACAATAATGCAATGCAATACAAGAAGGAAACAAGCTCATATAACAGGGAAAACAAGTACGAACACACATATCTAACCCAACAACGGTCAAGACAGTTGTACAAATGTTTTGTTATTAGTGTTGAAGAGATCCACAAGTTCGTGATTGACGACAAGGGTTAAAAATGATGCCCCAAGTAAGGATACATGCAAGGGGAAATGAAAATGGACATGGGGTCCATGAAAAGCATTTGTGCGCAATGAAACAGCACCAGGCAACCAAAAGTTCCCTAGAGTAAAGACGAAGCAAGCAGCTAGCTTTTGTGAATGGTTGTGAATCCAGTGATTCGTGAGTCGTATTAATCGGGGAAGATGTGAGACAAACCAATAGGATATGGAGAAAATACCATGCGCAAGACACAAGTTTCAGCCGTAAGAAGAAAGTTACCATTTTGTAGGGTGTTTTACTTTTTAGGAATTTTTGAAAATTTTTGCCTTGTTTTTAGATTTTTTTGATATATATATATATATATATATATATATATTTTTTGTGTTTTCTCAAAACAATGTTCTATTGTTTTTTTGTTTTGTGAAACAATTTTCAATTGTTTTTGTGTTTTTAACAGTTTTCCAAAGCTATGTGCAGGTAACCAAGAAAGCATGGATGCCCCCAGCGTTAGGTGGGGAATATACAAGGGCAGAAGCCACACGCTTATGAACAAGAAGGTGAAGTCGTTGAGTTTCCCCCAACGTAAGATGGGAAATAACGAAAGACCACGTCCCTTACAGACGAATAGAAGAAGGCAAAGCCGGATCAAGGCTGGACTAGATGGTGTGCACAAGGAAACTCGAAGGTAGAACCAGGTCCAGGACAAAGACAACTACCCTTCTAATACAGAATGCTTGTGAACAACGAATCCTCCCGAGGCACCGGAAACCGGTTTTCACCCAAGGACTTGTCCAAAGTGCCACAATTGCGTGGTTTTCACTAGTGGACGACCTGTTTTCTCTTTTTTTTTTTTTTTTTTTTTTTTTGATTTTTTAATATTTTTTGTGATTTTATGACTTTCTTGTGCCATGTTTAGGCATAAAACCTCTTAAGATGCATGGCATTCATGGGCTCCCGGAGCTCATCACCATTGGGGTGAGCTAACTTGTATGCCCCTGTGCCATACTTGGCAACTATGACATAGGGTCCTAACCAGTGTGGTTCGAACTTCCCTTTCTTTTCTCACTCTGCTCTGGTGTTGAACTAGTTCTCCTTCATAACTAAATCACCCACCTCAAACTGGCGAGGGATGATTCTCTTGTTATAGTTGCGGGAGATTCTGTGTTGATATACTTTCAGGTGATTAAGAGCGTGAATGCGCCTCTCATCCAGGAGCTCTAACTCAGCCAATCTTGCCACTCGGTAATCTTCATCCTTATCCAAATAGTCCCGAAGAGAAATTCGTAGGGATGGGAGTTCAATCTCTAAAGGGATGATAGATCTCATGTCCGAACACGAGGAATATGGCGTCACACCCGTAGGAGTGCGAATTGATGTTCGTGAGGCCCGAGGGCTGGGTGGATTGTAGGTGCGGTTTCGACCAGTTTTGCTAACCATCTTCTCCATTATCCTTACCAAAGTCTTGTTTGTTGCCTCAGCTTGTCCATTACCCTGAGGGTAATATGGCGTGGACCATTTCAATCTGATTTGGAACCATTGGCAAAGACCTTTCACAGTTTTGTTCTTAAATGACTTCCCATTATCGTGACAATGGTCATAGGATACCATATCGGTAAATAATGTGATTCATGATGAATTTAGAAATCTCGTGCTCTCTGTGACATAGGTTGAAGGAATAGCCTCCACCCATTTTGTAAAGTATTATGTATGTGTGATGATATGTATGACCATCGATGAGGTAGGAGTAAGCTTCCCTATTAGATCAAGTCCCCACTTGGAGAATGGCGGGGGTAGTGATTGGTTGCAATGGTTACGATGGAGCATGGATGAAATTTCCATACTTTTGGCATAGCACACATTTTCTAACATAATTACAACAATCAGTTTCCATGGTGGGCCAATAGTAACCTACTCTTAACAGTTTCTTAGCCAAGACCATTCCGTTTGTATGTGCTCCGCATACTCCTTCGTGTACTTCTTTAATTTCCTGGATTGACTCCGTCACATCCAAACAACGTAACAAATTCCCATCATAGCCACGACGATAAAGTGTACCTCCTAACAGGGTGTAACGGGCTATCTGGCGAATTAGGCTCGCTTTCTTAGAGCAGGAGATTTCGGGAGGGAATGTATTGTCCTTAAGATAGGTGAAAATGGGTTCATACCATGGTGAATGGGGACCAACAACCTCACAAGCCAAGCAAGATTCTGGCATGTCATATGCGGGCTGGCGTAGATTTTCTACGAAGAATGGCATATCATTGTTCCCTGGCAGAATACGAAGCATAGATCCCACCATTGCCATAGCATCTGCCGATCTATTCTGTGCTCTTGGGATTTTCTCAAAGGTAATGCGCACAAAATACTCCTTCAGAGTTTCCACCAACTTCTTATAAGGTATGAGCTTGTCATCCTTAACTTTATACTCATCATTAACCTGTTTGATGATTAGCTGTGAATCACCTACAACCTTCACATGTTGAATATTCCACTTGATGGCTAGCTTCATCCCTGCAATGAGTGCTTCATATTCCGCAATGTTGTTCGTGCAAGGGAAGGCTAGGCGGAAAGCCTGTGGTATAGGATCACCTGAAGGAGTAATAAGGACCACTCCTGCACCTGAACCATGAAACGTAAAAGATCCATCAAAATGTATCTGCCATACGACAAATTCTTCAATGTAGAGCAAAGATGCATCTGGTAGATCCAGACTCAAAGGTTCTGTGCTTTGCAAAGGTGCTTCCGCTAGCTGGTCAGCAAGTACTTGTCCTTTAATTGATTTTTGATGGACAAATTCTATATCAAACTCACTGAGTAGAATGATCCAATTAGCCATTCTACCTGTGAGGGCGGGTTTGGACAACAAATACTTGAGTGGGTCGACCTTGGATATGAGCTTGGTCTTAGTATTTAACAGGTAATGGCGAAGTTTCTGAAAGGTAAAAACAACAGCCAAGCAAGCCTTCTCAATCTGAGGATAATTACGTTCATAGGCGATGAGGGTGTGACTCAGATAGTACACTGCTTTCTCTTTATGGCTAAGGTCATATTGGGCAAGCAGTGCACCAATAGCATATTGCGTAGCGGAAATATAGAGCAAAAGTGGTTCTCCGGAGTGAGAGGCATGAGGACAGTGGATTAGCTGTGTAATCTTGTTTAAGCAAAGCAAAGGCTTGTTGTTGCTCAGGTCCCCAGATGAAAGTGATGTCCTTCTTAAGCAAATGAGTGAATGAGTGACATTTATCTGCAAGCTGGGAGATAAAGCGGCGAATGGCTTGAATTTTCCCTTGCAAGCTACGCAGTTGCTTGATATTCTCAGGTGGAGGCATTTCTGTGATGGCAGATACTTTAGCAGGGTCTACCTCAATACCTCGTCTTGACACGATGAAGCCTAATAGTTTCCCAGATAGCACACCAAAGACACACTTCTTTGGATTTAGCCTGACTTTGTATTCACGTAGGCGTTCAAAGATACGCCGCAAAATGATAGGATGTTCCTCTCTTGTTTTGGACTTTCCCAGGATGTCGTCTACATAGTCTTCCATGATGTCATGAATCATATCGTGAAATATTACTGTCATGGCCCGCTGATAAGTTGCTCCCACATTCTTAAGGCCGAATGGCATCACCTGATAACAGAAGGTGCCCCAAGGAGTTGTGAAAGCTGTTTTGTGTTGGTCTTCCTCAGCGATCTTAATTTGATTATAACCCGAAAAGCCATCCATAAGTGATAGCATTTCATACCCTGCGGTTGAGTCAACAATCATGTCAATGTTGGGCAACGGAAAGTCATCTTTAGGGCAAGATTTATTGATGTCCCTAAAATCATGCAAATTCGGATACCAATAGGTTTCTTTTGGGACAGAAAAATGTTCGATATCCATTCGTAATAATCAATTGGCCTGATGAATCCTGCTGCAAGCAACCTTTCCAACTCTTCTTTAACTAACAAGGCCACTCTTGGGTGCATCTTTCGAAGCTTCTGTTTGATAGGCTTAGTGTCTACATGCACAACCAAGTTATGCACGACCAAAGTTGGATCTAAGCCGGGCATGTCTTTGTAAGACCATGCGAACACATCAATAAACTCTCGCAGTAGCATAGTGAACGTCTTTTGTTCTCTGGCTGAGAGTGATGCTCCCAATTTTACTATCTTGGGATCTTCTTCAGTACCAATATTGACATCAATGGTTTCTTCAACTAACAATTTTGATAAATCCTCCATACGCGTGGGATCGGGAGGTAGGTTGAGATCTTCATCCAAGGATGTCTCTACGAGATTTTCATCCCTGGCGTGGTCACTTTGTTTGTCCTTTGATTTTCTTATTTGTTTGTCAGCCAATGCCTCAAAGAGGTTTTCACTGTGTGACTTGGACTTTGATTTTTGCTGAGGCTTTTCTTTAGAACTCTTGCCTCGCTTTTCTTTAAATTTTTGACCACGAAGTTCAAACCTCCTCGCGAAGTAGGCGCAGGTCTCTAAGTCGATAAAGAAACCCTTCTTGTGATCTCCAATGGGAATTATATCCCTTATGCCCATGAACTCTGCAATAGCCTCGTCATTCTCAAATAAATCTAGTGGCACATGACGTTGTTGGTCCCATTCAACAAGGGAGGGGTATATAAGGTCAAGGGTTGATTCATTGGGGGTGATGGTTAGGATAGCATTATTCATGAAAAGGTTTGTGGAGGCCAGATCCTCATATTGGCTACAACAGGAATCCGTATCACTGTCTAGATAATCGGAGCTATCCTCATGCTCAGAACAAGTCGCATCTTGATCGTTGGGGTGTGCTCCATAAGGGTGAATCCCAATGCCATATCTTTCTATTTTGAAATGTGGAAGAGGGACTGGTTCTCTTTGTCCTTGTTCATTCCTCCCACATCCTAGGCCTTTGTAGCCCATGGAGTACATCATTCTGCTAGATTTTTCATATTCTGGGGTTTGATAACAAGATGGCTGAGTGTCCTCAGGGACCCAAGTAGTAGGTGGATCAAGTAATTTTTCCTCAGCTAACAAGCCTCCAGGTAGGAATGACCCAATAGTATGTTCCTCTCTAGGTCTCCTGAAGTGGTAGTTGGGTCGACCTCTAGTCTTGGGCGACAAGGAGAAGTCAGAAACCAAGAGCGCTTGTTGTACATTATACTCCCCATAGCCATATTCCAGAATTTTCATCTCCCATGAATTAAATGGAGATGTTGAAGTAGATGCCCCATGAGTGCAAGAATAAAGAGAATTTGAATCTACTCGAGATTCCATGGCCTCAGAATGAAGAGGGACAGCTATATCTGTGGAGGGACATGCGTATGTACCCTTTTGTGCAAAGCTATTAAGAGCTCTATAATGAGCAAAGGGCTCTGAGTCTCCTGGTATTGTTACCGTATGTCCCTCATGCTTCAGCTTGATGCATTGATGAAATGTTGATGGCACTGCTTGCATGGCATGGATCCATGGTCGGCCTAGAAGCATATTATATGGAAGTTCCAAGTCTAAGACGTGAAACTTTGTCTGATGGCAAGTGGGGCCCACCTCCATTGGCAGCGTAATGGTGCCTGCTGACTCTCTTTCCGCGTTGTCGTATGCGGTGATAGTGATGATATGGGACTCAAGATCTTCTTCCGTATGTCCCAATTGTTTGACTAATTTAAGTGTGCAGATGTTCAATCCAGATCCATTATCCACAAGCACCCGTTTGATTTTCCTGCGGGTAACAACTACCTCAATGTATAAGGGAAGATTATGTGTAGGATTCTCGGTAGGGACCTCCCTATGGTTGAAAGTGAGATGCTCACTGGGTGCAATATTTGCCACCGCGGCTTGAAGGTATGCAGGATCAACTTCTAAAGGCACTCCCGACCCCTGAAGAGTTTGATACAAAATGTCCTTATGCACATTGGATATCTTGAGAAGATCTAAGATTGAGATCTTAGCAGGTGTCTTCTCAAGTTGTTCTAAAAGGTTATATTTACCAGTTTTTGGGGTCAACAGAGAGGGTTCTGGAATCACGAGGCAGGCACACCTTGTTACCGCAGCACAGTCCTTTCCCTTGATCTGGATGGTATTGACACGATCAGTAGGGGAGCGAATACATACGATAAGTGAATCGTAATGATTGTTATCTCTCTTGGTATACAAGTAATTCGTGGCTTTATAGGTTTGGGATGACTCTCCCGATCCGGTTTTGCCTTTTCCGACTTATCATGCTTGGGGAATGGTTCCTTATAAATCCCCATTTTCTCGTTAGGTGTTTGCATGTGGCTAGGGTTATCCACCTCTATCTCCCCGTTGTCAATGAGGTCTTGAATATAGTGGCGAAGTTGCAAACATTTGTCTATTTTATGACCTTTAACGCGATGCATTTCACAGTATTCATGCTCCTTATACCATGAAGGTTTAGGAGTGTTGTCATCAAACGGTTGCGTTGTAGGATAGGTCATCATGTGGGCCGCATCCAACTGTTTTAGTATGATAGACAATGGTTCATTGAGGGAGGTGAATGTTCGTCACTTTGGTGGTGGTTGAATTGGGCCCTTGGTCAGTTTAAAAGGTTGACTGGTTTGGACCATTTGAACACGTTTGGAATCAGTGATTCCGTCTCCCACCACGTTTTTGTTTTTGTTAAAGATCTTTGGCTTTTCAGTGGGTTTGACACTTTGGTTGTCTTTAGATTGGGTTTTGAGGGTGCCTTTGGCAATGAGAGCCTTTTCTATTTGAATCCCTTTCTCGATAACCTCCTCAAAGGTGCGGACACAATGCATTTGGAGGTGGAAAGCTATATCTGGGTTGAGATTAGGGACGAAAATACTGACTAGCTGCTTCTCAGGGAAAGCGCAAGGGAAGCGACTAGCTATCCCTCTCCATCGTTGGAGGAAGCTGGCGAAGGTCTCATTTGGGCGTTGTTTTGTGCCGCACAAGTCTGCCATGGTGACATCACTCTCTATGTTATATGAGAAATGACGCACGAATCTTTCCGCCAATTCTGGCCAGGTGAAAATTGATCCTCGTGGCAAGCGCGTAAACCATTCTAATGCTTGACCTCCGAGACTCTTAGGAAAAAGTTTGATGAGGTAATTATCACTATAAGACACCTCTTGACATGCCATGTAGAAATATTTAACATGATCCCTTGGGTCTCCCTTTCCTTTGTATTTGTCGAACTTTGGCATATCAAATTTCTTTGGAAAGGGTTGAAGGGTCATTGTCTTGTCAAAAGGATAGGGGCATAGTTCTTCGTATTGGTATTTCCTAATACTCCCTATATTGCTTTCTTGTATGCTCGCAAGCGTTGCTTTCATAGATTGTACTTCTTGTGCGAGCAATTGTTCTTTAGTGGGAGAAGTGGGGATGTGTACATGATGATACCCTGTGTCTTCTTCTCCTTGGTTTTCTCGATGGAGTTCGTGGATCCTAAACTTAGGCTTTGACTTTTGAACGTTCTTGTTTGTGTCTTTCTGTACCTGGAAAGTAAGCAAAGCTAGTTGTCGGCTTAGGTTACTGAGTTGTTGTTGGATTGTGACTTGGTTTGTGTCTTCTTCTTCTAAAGGTTCTTCCTCTTCGTAGTGTGGAGGTTCTTCCCCTGTCTCATGTTCTATCTTTTTTCTTCATGGAACTTTGATGAGGGGTATTCTATGCCCTACCACTTTATCATTTTCTACGTAAGAAGTGGAAGCATGCCCACCTATTAAAATATCTTCCATATTGATAAGGGGGGATTCTTCCTTAGTAGTGTCATTTGTAGGTAATATTGGTTCATTTTCGGTGGGCAATTTAGCCCCTAATTCCATGACCCGTGCCAAAACTCTATCTTTATTTCTAAGGAGAAACTCATCTAGTAGAGTGGGGTCAAAATCAAAGTCTGCGTGTGGTGATTCTAATTCATTTCCACTATTTTCGACCATTTCTTCTATTTCCTTTTCTGCAGAAAATAGTGGTCCTAGATCGTGTCCGATAAATGGGTTTGACCCTTGTTTGTTAGAGGTTTCCCAAGCTTGCGCCTGTTGTTCCTCATATGTTTGTTTCTTTAAACCTAGACGCATCTTGGGAGCCATGTTTTCGTGATAAGTTTCACTAAGGTAAGTTGTAGATTTGTTCAAAATTCAATGACTACCCCTAAGTGAAACACAAGATGTACGTGTTAAGAGTAAATTAACAGTGTGAGAATACCAATGTGATAGAATGATAAAGTCACCAATGAAACAATCGTTTGGTATCAAAACTTAATCAAATGAAGTACCTCCTAGATTACGTTTTAAAGTAATTTACGATGCCAGATGATTAACAAGATGTCTCCACTTATGCCAAGTTCAAAGGAATGAACAAGACGTAAGTAAATACATGAAGTTAAATGCGATCTCCCAATCAAGATATACGATGAGCAAGCTCAAGTCTGATTAAGACCTATATCTCAAAAAGTGTCAATTATGATTTGCGAATGACACAACAATATCACCAAGATATGTTAACCCACTTTGCAAGAAAGTGGAGTATTGATATCGAGGTGTTATTGATATAACACGCACAAATGGTAGTTCCTAACACCTTTTGAAATCGAGGTAATAATAAAACTGAACAAAAAAAAGCTCAAAGTATAGCTAGGAATAGTTAAGAATGTGTGCAAGTGTAAAATGCACAATATAGGTATTTATGTCGAGTTTACAAGAAACAAGACGTAAATATCGAAATTGTAATGATACGAGACAAACAAACTAACTCCTCTTATGGAAGTCCGCAGTGATGAACCATGCCTAACTACAATGACGATCTTGACGTGGGTATCAAGATCACAATGGCTACCAAATGACGTGAAAACACCTCCACTCACTTTAGACATTTAACTAACCTAGCCGCAAACATGGATGGGCGTAAACGGACATAAAAGTGAGAGAAACAGTCGAATGGCAACACAAAGGTAATCACACCTCTTTTGATCAACAAAGTGTCAAAAGAATATGAAGGAAATAAATCAAGAAAAATGACAAAAAATGCTAGTCTCACTTCGGCAGAGTTTCACCTTGCCCTAAGGCAAGTAAAAGCTAGCGAAAGTAATACGTCACACATTTCTCAAAAAGAAGGTTCACAACTCAAAACCTGTTTTAAAGTGGTCAAAGTGGGCTCCTGGCCAAAGTATATTCTCCTAGGTGGTTCTCTCGCCCTAGGTGTTACAAAGTTGCCATGAGCGAGCATGATTTACCCAAAAAGTCACACTGACTATTGTGGGAGTATCTCGGCTTTACTTTACCCCTTTCAAGAACAGTAGGCAACTAGTGCATCTACGTGTACTATCACTGGGGTCGCCACAACGGACAACCTGTAACTCTATCTCACAAAGGAATCACTAGTCAAGTAGGTAGTGCGGAGCACTTCCCGTTTCATCCACAAGGTTCCCTCTTGCGTGGACTACTTTAGGGTTCTTGGAACCACCCCCATTGTTGTAGCTTAAGGCGTTATGCCAAAGGGGTTATGTTCCAGTTGAGCGGAGAGGGACGTACCCTTTTCCGAAACCTACAATACAATGTTTTGAATATGTTGTTCTTTTGTTTAATTAGGTGTGGTTTGCTTGAACACCTTTTGGCAACCTGTATAACAATTGTATTAGTAGTTTTTGATTTCGTTTTGATTCCTCCTTTCTTTGACAAGCGTTTTTAGGTCCTGCACTCAAGCGTTAGTAGTTCTCCAAGAAAATCACATTATTAATAGAGGATTAAGAGTTGCTTTTGATTCTCAAGATCATCTAAGGATGTAAGAGAAGAGCATACACAACAAATAATCCAACTAAAAAGTAAAGAAAATCTTTTCGATCAATGAACCATACAAAATTCTTGATAAATGTTCATTCCCTTTAAACCAAAAGTGAAAGATGAAGTTTCCAATTTACCAAATGTTATAAAATGAAGACTAAATTTACTTTTGATTCTCAAGATCACCCTAAGGTGCAAGAGAAGAGCATACACAAACTTTATCCCAACTATATAGAAATGGAAAACTTCAAATCAAAGGACCATTGAAAAATGCTTTGTAAAAGGTTCATTCCCTTAAGCAAAATGAATAATCAAGTTTCCAAGTTTAATCCCAATGTTAAAAAGATAGAGATCAAAGTTGTTTTGATTCTCAAGATCACCAAAAGGTGCAAGAGAAGAGCATACACACGCTTTGGTCTAAATCGAGTAAGCATGGAAATACAACATTCATCAAAACATTAGACATGTTAGAAAATGACCAGTTTTAAACTAACAGAAAAACCTGTAACTTTTGTAAGTATAAATCCTGAATTTATGTTTTCATTGCATAGTTAACTTCAATACCTTTCCAACGCAAAAAAATGGAGTCATTTCGAGTTCGGGAGCAAAAGTTATGGCCTTCGGAAGATGGGTTACGCATATGCTCTTATGCTCATGGGTATGCACTTGACATGCACTCAAAAATGTCAAAAAAACGTCCCTTAATCTGCAAAATGGGTAAATTTTTCCAACCAAGATTCAATTTTGACAACAACCCATCACATTAATATATGAATAGAAGACTCAACGCTATCAAACATTAACATACATGCTCAAGAATTTAAGATTTTCAAGAAATTGACAAAACTAGCATGTAAAATGATGAAAAAGTAAGCTCTAAAAATGAAAACATGATGAAATCTTGAAATTTTCTCACCAACATTAAATTTTGACAGCAACCCACCACATTAATATGTAAATAGAAGACTCAGCACTATCAAACACTAACCTATATGCTCAAGAATTGAAAATTTTCAAGAAATTGACAAAACTAGCATGTAAAATGTTGAAAAAGTAAGCTCTAAAAATGAAAACATGATGAAATCTTGAAATTTTCTCACCAAGATTAAATTTTGACAGCAACCCACCACATTAATATGTAAATAGAAGACTCAGCACTATCAAACACTAACCTACATGCTCAAGAATTGAAAATTTTCAAGAAATTGACAAAACTAGCATGTAAAATGTGGAAAAAGTAAGCTCTAAAAAATGAAAACATGGAGAAATCTTGAAAATTTCCCCTCAACTCCAATTTTGACAGCACTTCACCTCCTTCATACCTACAAGGAAGACCCAACACATGCAAACTCAACAAAACATGTTAAAAAAAACAAGTTAGATCAACATGTGTAAAAGAGGGTTAGTAACCAAAAATAAAACTTAACTACAAAAACTTGAAATTAAGTGCAAAGGACAATGGAGTAAGTCCCACCAGGCGTGCCAAATGTGTGCATGTATACTTTGCTTAATGCTAAATCAAATGAAGCAAGAACTACCGCCTAAAATAGTTCTACAATTTAGCTAAAACAAAGCATAAACACCATCATGATAAGAATTAAACAAGGGTTAGATGCTAGCATTCATCAATACAAAATTTGAAACTAACAATGCTAAATATCTAAACTCTATTCTCTAACAACAAATAAATGAATGGACCTAAGTAAGCTCCATGGCTATCAAAATAGTTGTCCTTAATGCTCCAAGAACCTAGGAATGGGGGCTAATCAAAGTTGGGCTACAAGACCCTTTTGACACCTCCCATATGACCCAAGCACTTTAAGAAAGAGGCTTAACTCTTCAAGATGATGAACTCTCAAAAGGGCAAGGTGCAAGCTCTTAGTCTCTTTGCTATATGCTTTGCATTTGCTCTCTTAGAAAGTTTAGGTGTAAGTAAAAAGGTAGGTGGAGGGCTCTTTATATAGCCCAAAGGATAAAGGATTCAACACATTCTCATGAATGTGGGATAAAGGTAAAACATGATTAGGAATGGATAAGGTTGTTTTATTAAAGGTAACCTTACTTTAGAAGAGTTTAATACATGTTTAGCAAGTCATGGGAGTTGGGGGTATTTTAATTAATCAAAGGTGATTAATTAATAGGTAGGTGTAAGCTTATAGAAGCCAATTAGAAGAATATTAGTGCGATTTAGGCTATTAAAAGGGGATTAAATCAATTAAATATTGATTTATTGGTTAAATGGAAGGGAAAGCTAATTAATTAATAATAATTAATTAGTCTAGGTAGAAGGGGTGATTTATTAACGGAAGGTCGTTAATTAGGGTATTTGTTGGATATGCAACTTAATTAATTAGCTTAGTGTAATTAATTAATGATGATATGAGGGAAAATGAGTGCCTTTGACGATATGTCGTTGATTTGTGAGAAAGGGGATAATTAGCACAATTTAAGTATTTAAATTGCTTGGGCGTAATTATAGGTGTCTCTGAAGGAAGACAAAGACTATAAGGATAAATTTTCTACCACGGGTAAGATTAAAATCATTAGAATGATGTTTTCTCTAGTTGCATACTTTGGATTAAAATTTCACTAGATGGAAGTGAAAAGTGCATTTCTCAATGGATGATTATAAGAAGAAGTCTACATGAATCAACCTTATAGTTTTATTGTATGGAAAAGAAGAAAAAGTATGCGAGACTCATCAAATCACTTTATGGTCTTAAAAAGGATCCTTAGAAATTGTGTATCAATATTCATGAGCATCTCATTCATAATGAATTCTAGAAGAATCCCTATGATACCAATATCTACCTCAAAAAGTAAGGGGGAGATTATCATTGTTGTTGTCTATGTTGGTGATCTAGTCGTCAAGTAGGCTAACAAATGATGGCGATGATTGATAAAATGAAGAATGATCTTAATCGATCATTTGACATGATAGATCTTGGGATAATGCACTATTGTTATGGCTTGGAAGTGTGGTAGAAGGAGAATAATTTTATTTTTCTTAGTTGAAATGTTCCAAGACCATGCTCAAGAAAGTTTAGATGATGGACATGTAAATACAACTCTCTATTGATAGTTGATCAAAATTCTCATTTACCTAGCTTATACCAGTCTAGATATCAACTTTGAGGTCATCTATCTTTCATGGTTCATGTAGGAACCCATAGTTTTCATTGGAAATAAAAAAGGTGGATCTTGAGATACATCAAGGGTACTATGGATTTTGGCCTAGATTACAAGAAGAATGACCAATTCTTCTTGATAAGATATTTGGATTTAGATCATGCATGTAATAATGGTGATAAGAAGTCCACTTCTGGATTTATTTTCTTTTTGGAATCTAGTCCAATATCACGGGGACGAAATAAATACAATTTTTTTCTCAATATTCCATAGAATTTGAATATCACGTTGCAAGTGGAGCTGTCTACAAAGAGAAATGGCCATGTTGCATACTTGAGGGACTTGGACTACCACAGGAGTAACCTACAACCTTGTATGTTAAAAATTAAGGTGTTCTAAAACTTGTTTTAAATATATTGTTTAATGAGAGGACAAAGATAATAGGGGTAAAATTACATTTCATCCATGAAAATTTTTGTGACAAAATATTGAGCTCCATTTTTCCCAAACATCTTAACAATGAGAAAATATCTTCACTAAGTCACTTGCACATGACAAATTTGAGATGTTTAGAGAGTTCCTCTCCTCTTCTCTTGAGGTAATGCAAAATTAAGGGGAGGTTAGGTAAAAATTTAGTGTTAGAGTAATTATACATTGTAATAATGATTTAGTTTTTACCTTAGATAATTAATTTTTACTTAGGTAAATATGTAATAATATGGTTATATAGTTTAATTATTATAACCATTTATTTGTCTTATTGTATTCACACATGTATTTTCTTATTGTAATGGTTGTGTTGTTGAACTACTAAAACTAATTTATTTTTTTATACATGGATGTTCAATACCTATAAGTATTGCATCCCATTCAAGCCTTGTAAATTTATTTTCCTTATCAATAGAATACTACATATTACCTCCCCATTTTGCTAAAATAATATATATGCATATAATATTTGAGGAGCTTATTCATGGCGATATATTTCCCTTTCACTTGGTGAACCACTAATTATGTATCTCCAAAAACTTCAAACTTCTAAATTTACCTTTACTTAGCCAATAACAATCCATGGATTAATGCCTCATATTATACAACATTATTTATGAAAGTAACTATAAATTGTGAGAAAATAATAACTTTTTAGTAATTGGAGAGATCAACATTGCAATTTCCCTACTCCATTTATACTCTTTGAACCATTAAAGAAATTTTACCAAAATCCATCGAATCATCTTCTTACTTGATTGAATAAGGTATAAAGGTTTTTATTCTTATATGCAATATGTACCCAAATCAATTTCTTTAGCAACATCAAAAGGATCAAAACCATAATGTTATTTAGTATACTCATCTAGCAAGAGATCAAGAATTGAATCAAATGAAGTAGCTATCATTATTGGTTCTAATTCACTTTCTTCCATCTTTTGTAATATGTAATGTGATTTAATAGGAATGAGATCATAACTTTTCACATGATAATATAATATAAGTTTATATTTGATGGTAAATCTTGTTCCATATCTTGTCCTTAGGATCATATGATACCAATCAGAGGATAAGTAACCACCAACCTTAGTCATTACCTATCTTAATGAGAGAATACAAAATAAAGGAGGTAGATCAATGGCAAAAAATTATTAGTTAATGGTCAAACTAGGACAAACATGGAGATTCATGTCAATATCCTTGATAAATCTTAATGTATTGAATTTAGTGCCATCCATCTATAATACACTTTTGGAAACTGGAGTGTACCTAATTCCCAATGTATATACTATATTTTTCAATATTATTGAAGTGCTAGAAAATTATTCTATCATATAATTATGTACTAGAAACTTTCTAATAATAAATAATAGGTAGAAATTAGGTGGCTTCTCAATCTTACTTACTTTATACTCCTTGGGTTGGAAAAGACTAGTTATAAAATTCTTTAAATTATTGGTTTAGATGATCGGAACATTTATTTCAAGGCATCTTGAAATAGATACCTTTGATATGGGATTGATAATGTATCCCATATGGACACATTCATATTTTTCTTCTTCATTTGATCCATAATATCAAAGGAATACTCACAACCTTGTGCATTGAAGGAAACTAGGACTCTTTATTTATTTTCCCAATGGTATGACTAGGTATTCTTGAATAAGACAAAAATTTCTTTATAGGAGCAGGATTATTGGAAAAAATAGATTTCGTATCCTTACTTAGATCCCCCACATGTTCTTTCCCATTTATGTACTTAGAAGATGAAGAGATGAATTCCATGTCTTTTATTTGACCTTGTATTATCAGCAACATGGGTTAGAGGCCTACTTAAGTTTCCCATAGGATGATTTACCACATAAAATAAGCGATATTGAAAATCGTAAGACTAGATTTAGTAGTAGCCTCCTTAGATGACTCAATGTTGGGATTTGGATCCTCCACCACTAGTTCTTTCGATTGAGAAATCTGATTAGAGCATATCATTGTACAAAATTTATCTATAGGATTTCCCTTATTTACATGTTATCTGAATCATTATTGATGATTTATGGATATGTAAATCCTTTTGTAGAAAAGGTAATTTGGCATTTTTTTGTTTTTTCTTCCCACTTAACATTAAGGGGGAGTGTTGGGGTGATAATGTCAAGTGGGGATACCTTTTGGTGGACCACCACTTCACGAACCCCTTGTCTTAAAGTTTATTTTAATAAATTTATTATTTCATTCTTTCAAAATTAAGAGTGAAATGGTAAGTCAGCTTTCACCCATCATATATATATATATATATATATATATATATATATATATATATATATATATATATATATATATATATAGGATGATCCCTCATGGGATTGACATGACAATGCAAGGCATTACATAAAAAAGTTTTATTATTATTATGACTATTATGATCATTGAGATAATTGTATTGTAATTGTGAAGAAATTATCTGTAATTAGTTTGTGAAGACCGAGGAACCAAGTGGAAGTGTTGGGTTAAAGCTTAAGTGAAATTCTTAATAAAGAAAGTGTTTTATTTCGGTGAAGTTTTTTCCTTCGGCTTTCCCCACTATAAGTCTGGTATTCCCATCTCTTTTCTTTTATGTTATTTTCCTTCAATTCATGTTATTACATTATGTAATCTGCAATATATAATCAGCTGAATCTTTGGTTAATTTAATTGCACATCATACTTTGTATTCTTTAGTAATTTATTTTTTGGATCTATAATTTTTTAATTATATCTTCCTATCATTTCCTTAACAAAGATAAGGCTGGAAAACTTAGGGTAAGCCTAGAAAAAGAGGTGCATGAGGTCAATTCAAACTTTGTAGTACAATTCAACACCAATTTTTTTTTAAACTTATTAAGAAAGAGTAGCAACACAATTCATATAAATCCACTAAACACAAAACATATAGAGACAAAATTTTTAAGTGGGAAATCCAAGATGGTAGAAAACCCACTAAAACAATGCACTAATCTCACAAAGGTAACAATTTTGTTGACACCCACTCAAAATGAAGCACCAGATTCAAGAATCAAGCACCTACTTGAATGATTTCAAAATATAAATTACATGAAAGCACCTACTTTCAGAATTTTCTAAGCTTCAACTCAAAATTTACAACAATTTTGATCACTCACTTCATAAGGTTGCTAAGACAAAAAATAGTGATCCTAGATAAGCTCATACATCTTCATACATAACTTCTGATTACACATTCTTCAATACATGATCAGATCTCTCTTCACCTTATCAATCTCACACTTAGCTCACATATGCTTCGACAAAAACATACATACCAAGAATAATCTATTTGTAAACAACATAGACCTCTTTACATGACATTTCCACTTCAAATTTAATGACTTTTTACATGACACACTTGCAACTCGTACAACATGAGATGAAGAGAATTCAAATATAATTTCATTAAGATATCATAATTACATATTTCATGCTTTAGTTATATCTTCATATCTCGTAATCTCTTTCAAGATTCTTTGAGGTCAAATGATGGGGAATGAGGGATCCTGAACTCCCTTACACTCTGCCATAATTGTCAATATTCTATTTAGACCTATGATCTCTCTGTGTTTATAATAGTTTCTCATACTTATGACCTTTTCTTCCACGAGAATATATTTGTCTTGTAGCATAACTCCCTCTATGTTAGATGTTTTTACGTTATTAGAGTCTCTAGATATGTTTATATCCCTTTGAAAGACTCCTTCACCATTTTACCTTTGAAGTTCCATTTGAGTTCATGAAAGAACACTAAATGCAAGAGATGGTTGCTACTGATCCACGAGCTTTAAAGAGGAAAGAATTTATGTGCTCATCTTATATTTTATAGCCATGATCATGAAGTATACATGAGTTTCATCTCAAACATAAGAGATTTGAAGAGAGGGAGGGAAAATATTGCTTATTCATCATTTTATTCACGGTCGAGAAGAACTCAATCTTAGTGAGCTCAAAACACCAATAGGTACAATGCCACCAAGTTATCTACTGACTTCAATCATGAAGATGGGGGTTTTATGGACTCTATAACATATTCAACAAGCAATAAATAACAAGATAAGTTCCCTATTTTTCTTAAATCATGAATTAGATCAAAGTATGCCTAGTTTTGTATGCTCAAATCTACACCTTCCAAGGTTGAATAAGATAATACAGATCCAGTCATTTCTTAACTCTAATGTCACATTTCAAGGATGAAGAAGATGACATTGAACATGCTACTTCTATAGATTTCCTCACTCCATGGTTGAGAGATCAACATTACATGGTCTTCAAGATAGAAAACATTAGGGTTTCATGATTCAAAACCCTAGTTAGTTGTTTTAGGACTTTCAACACTTCATACTTTGTTTTTATGCCAATATGACTGCATGATCAATTCAATAGGGGTTCTTACTACAAGCTCATATTCATGCTTTTCATTAGATAAAAATATAACTTCATGGTTTAAGGGAAAATCACAATCCCTCTTGATTGTCATAAGAGACTAAACCCCGTCTTCAAGAAAAGAGATGGTTTACCTATGTAGACCTCTGTTTATAGCATCTAGGGAAAATTTTGAGAAGCTCCATACCTTAGTCACTTTTCCACACTAGATACAATCACTAATTAAAAGATAATGATCGAGACACACAAGCTTTTTTGGGACTGAGTGCATTGTCTCTTCAGACCCTATATAAAAGTATTGATTTAGAGGAATATTGCTAATAAAATATTCACTCACATAATTGTCCATTTAACTTACACTTCATTATGAAGGTATTCAACATGCTTAGTCTTCTCTTGAATGGATTTAAGGAGAGAGGTCTGATTTTCATGCTCAAAGTACAATCAATTATTTGTCATGTGTTGGTGAATTATCCTTTTAGGGATTAATCATCAAAAATATCTATTTAATCAAGAAATTGGTTTGAATGCATTGTTTAGGCCTCTTATAAGCTGTGTAGATTCATATTGCCTCTGAACACTAGTACTTTACATCCACAAGATCACCTAGACCAAGAGCTGATTCTTTTCAAGACTTGATCTTCAAAGTGATGACTGAGATAGGAATAAAATGTTTAATTTTTCAGCATGGATACCCTAAACATATTTATAGAAAATAAGAGAAAGACTCACATAACCCTCCATGTCATATTTTCCAACTTTAAACCCTTCACATCGACAATATACACAAAGTTTGCAAAGACCGAGACAGACTTGTATGGTACAATCAACCATGAGGAACAAAAATCCCACCATTTTGACCTAGAAGAGTTATTCTACACTCCTAAGAGCTTGTACCAACTTGCATAGGTAATTTAATGACATTAAAATGCATTTTTCTCCTATCACTACAATCATGTGTTTGGAGAAGGTTTGATCACTAGTAGAAAAATAAGAGAACATTTTTGGTTCCTTAACCATTTGACCTCAGGTGTTTTGAAAATGTTTAGTCTTGGAGTGATATTCAAAATTTCATCTTATGATTTATCTGAATAAGTATTTTCAATTTTGTTTGAGTGCTAAGAAGATAGGTCATTGTTTTAGCCCTTCTCACTTTACCCAGTTTTAGTAAAACTTGAATATATTCAACAATACTCTTCAAAATTTCATGAAATTTAACCCAGAGCATTTCAATACCTCCCTTTACATGATGCATGGCTTGATTTATCATAAATGATCTTGTTGTTAGGTTATGGAGCCTGTTTTCATGTGTGAAAGTGTTGAAGACTGTACACTAAGAGTACTGTACACTTTTCATGTATCCTCTTTGAGGTTGAGGTGCGGCCCCCGAATTTTTTTTCTGGGCCTTAAAACATGCCCGATATATTGGGAAACGTGATTTTCTCATATGGGCAGGATTTTGACCCATAGGTTTATGGGAGAATTTTTTCCCATGGTTTTGTAAAATTGCTTAAGCAGTTGTCTATTTATATGGTTTTATGCATATGATAGAAAATATAATGAAACATTGCATATGTGTTTTGAATTCGTTGTGAATTCTATAGAGTTTGTTGAGCATAGCTCCAAATGGATCTGGGTATTGTATTGAGAGAGGGGTGGCTTCTAATAAAATTTGAGCAAGTGATTCTTGGTGCACGTAGCCCAAATTGGGTGAACCATGTTAAATCTTTGTCTCTTTGTGTTGTGTTATATTATTCTCGCAATTTTATTTGAGAAGCGTAATATTTTCTACATATTATTTTTTCATTACGATTCGTGAGGGATTATTCCACATATTTTATCCCTTATTTCGTAACACTTGTATGGTCAATACCAATCTCATTTTTCTAAGCTTCCACTACTAGTTCTCAAGGGCAGTTTTAGTGAAAAATTCAAATTTGCCTCCAAGAGATAAAGTGAACCTCGTGGATGGTCATAAATGCCTTAGGAAGTGTTCTTAGGATCCTACCATGCTTACATAGGATTTTCATGGCCTTATTTGAGCTCATACACCTCATTAGGCTCTAGAAATAAGCCTAAATGAGCTAGTTTCAACTGTGACTTGTAACACATGACCTGATGATCACCCTAGAAGCTCTTACACATCCTTGAAACACCATTTTAGACCTGTGGGACACCTAAGAAAATAACACCAAGCATATCCATACCTCCAGTGGGCACCAACCTCATTGACCAAGCCTATAGCACCCTGAAACCATCCTAAATGTTCAAGAAACCACCATGAGACCACTTTGTGACCACTAAACACCATTGAGAAGGCACCAACCTACATGAAATTTCAATCCTCCTTTTCCATCAATGTCATGTGACATCAATGAAAACACCAACCAATGCAATAGTGTTCACCAGTATAGGGGCTATTTTAATAGATTGGATTAGATAATTTTCATCCCCAATGGCTATGAATATGCATCAAACAATATTATAAATCCCATAGATTGAATCATTATTGCCTTGTCATAATGAATATATCTTTAAAATGATTTAAAATATACCTTAAAGAGTTTTCTTCATGATATTGGGAATCCTATCCCAAGTCCTCTGAAACTTAAAGTTGAATTCCATCCCTAGTTCAATAGTAGCTCTCTTGATAGTTTTCAATTACTCCAACAAATATATGTTGTTTTCTTTTTCTCCTAATTTTAGGAAAAGTTCTTATCCAAGCTCATCCCATGAGTGAAATGAGGCAGTTAACAACCTCATGTACCATTTTAGTGCCTTTCCTTTGAGAGACGAGGCTAAAATGTTGAATTTTGCATCATATTTAGTTATAAAAGGACTAAACACACATTAACAAATCTTTGATGTATTAAATGAGTAGTTAAATTTTTACTAGTGAAAAATGAAACTATCTTCATGAATAAATTGGTATGCCATTATGAACATCCAAATCCAAAGGACTACCTCCATTGGAGACCACAAAAGGTAAGTTCCTTTAATGATCCATGAAAGGGGTAGGCCTTGATTTTCATAGAGGAAATTAGAAATGTATAACAATAGGAGTGGAAAAAATTATTTTGGGAAGATACAAAGTTATTTTAATATATCTTCCCCTTCTCCTTCTCCTTGGTGAGAGTTCAAGTGTTCAAGGATCTCCTCTAGCTTAAATTTTCTTTATTGGTATTCTTCTCATGAAAAATGAACTCTAGAATTCTTAAAACCAATGGTTTTAGATTTGGGAGTCATCAAATATGTCAAAATAATGCCCCAAAAGGATAGATACCACTAACACACAAATCAATATTAGTCAACTTATCGAATAAGTTGACAATGACTCATATTTGTACCACCATGCATGTTAAAAATTGTTTTCACTTTAGATTGCACCATTTGGAGAAGCTAGGATCAACACCTCAATGAAACATTAAGTGATATTAAAAGTGTGGAAATGGATCCTTTAAGGTCAATCTACAAAGGAAAGGATGGTTCATTATATTCTAATTAACCGCAACTAACATAACCAACAATAAGATCTACCAATAACTAGTTCTAGTCTAATATTTCTAATGAACCAAAGTTCATAAAGATAAATTATTAAATGAACTTTAGGTGATGAACCAAAATAAAATAGGTTACTAATATATCTTGAAAAAAACAAAGATGACCCAATATATAAATCTCAAATAATGCACACAAGAAACTAGAATTAGAAGATCACAATAAGACTTAAAATATATAAGAGGACTAAGATATTCACTTTGAAAAACTATGCATCCAAAGGAAAGAGATAATACTTGCAATTATTATCAAGAACTTAGTAATTCATAATCCCATAAAGAAAAAGGTGCTTGAAAACTTCAAAAAGCTACATAAAAAAATGTTTGAAAGCATTAGTTTTAGTGCTCAAAAGAGAATATCTCACAAAATTAGTAGAAATTAACCCTTAGCTTGTGCTCATATAAAAACTTGTATCGAAGATAGAAAATAAAGATGGAAAAATATTAGAAGATACTTATAATTGAATAAAACCACCCATTCTTTTAACCACTAAAAGAACATTCATTATTTAGTGTGTAAACCTAACATGGATGCAAGGATTTATTAAATCATCCAAAATCAAATCA
The DNA here is from genome assembly GCA_018340775.1 of Taxus wallichiana var. yunnanensis. Classification (NCBI taxonomy): domain Eukaryota; kingdom Viridiplantae; phylum Streptophyta; class Pinopsida; order Cupressales; family Taxaceae; genus Taxus; species Taxus wallichiana. The sequence continues at coordinate 423,804,215 of CM031243.1, read as the reverse complement.
TCTAGGTATGGGGGCTTTATACGACAAGTTTCAATGCTGGTTGTTATAGTTTTTAATAATTTACAACTAATCTAGGTGCCAATTGATTTGAGAAAACAAAATTTAACGAGCTAAAAGATATATCATTAAAAAACTTTCTAAATTCTCCACCATTTCCTCTTTAATTGGACAAAAATTAAATCCTTGATTACTATCTTTTTGACCATACCATGTGCATGTAAATAGGATCATCGGATCAAAAGAAATGAGCATTTGAAAATGGCTTAACTTATGCCACAAACACCAGACTCAAAATGGATGTGGTTCCTCTAACTTGGTTATTTGGTCGATAAACACACTTAAATTGAAAAGAGATTTTTAAAATGATTGATTTTGTATGATTTGGTGATCTTGATTAAAATATATGGGTATTTAAAGATCCCCATGTTGTTTGGTATAGATGATGGCCATGGGGCCAACAAATTCAGCCTATTGATTACTATTTCCACATGTCAATCTCTCATTGGTACCATAGACCCATTTTCCCACTCATAACTTATGCCACATGGAAATTACCAATTTATTCTTAGGGCTATGGGTTCAAGGAGGTCTTGGGATCTCCTTATGTTCTCGGGTGACCTTTGTCACTTTTGATTTTAAGTGACTGTGATTGGTCAACGTGGACCAATCACAAGCCTTCTATGTTCATGGGGCCACCTTGATCTCTTAGGCATCTACCTTCCTTTACCCCTTATTTTACTTCCGGATACTTTTAGTGGTGCATGATTGGTCCATATGGACAAATCACTAATTCTTGGCTTCCTTGATTCCTCTCGGGGATGTTATTATATTCTCATGTCTTACTCATTAAACTCATCATCCCTTTATTGCGATTTTTCTATGCATACCAATCACATTTGTTCCTTGTTCAGATCTTGAGCCTTACCTACCACATATGATTTACTTGTTCTCGAGATCCATGGGACCACAAAATTCCATGATTGGTCCACATGGAATAGTAACTAATCTTGGGTTCATCCTTTTCCTTTTAATAGACCTCCAATCCAATTATTGACCTCATATTCTTGGGACCCAAGAAGTTCTTTATGCCTTATTCACTTTTGAGTTGATCCTTGGAACTACAGATTGTTGAAACTGCAGCACTTGTCCTCTTAGCCCCTTATATGCCTTAGCCATTTTTTAAAGATTTTTCAGTCACCTTTGAACTCGAAGTTGACTTGTGATATTGGAGAGATGGATCAACTCGGTTCAAGGTCATGTAAAATATGATCCATGGAGCCTTAGTTACACTTAACCTTTATGACCTCTTTGTATATAAATGTGAACTCAATACTTCTTATTTGTGAATGTGAGACTAAATTCCCAAGGTGGACAAGTGATAAGAAAATTCCAAGTGTCCCATGTGACCCTAGTTTAATTTTATGTTCGGGGTAATGAATGGAATATTTAGAAATGAACATCACCCACCATTTTGAGATTGAAAGATGAGATTTCGATAACATTTTTAATTGTTTTAAAATTTGAACACTTGGATTTGATTAGTGCAAGTTATATTGATAACTTTTAAGGTCCCTAAGTTCCCAAAACATATAGTTTTATTGATAAAAAACCTTTAAGTTTGAGATTTGCAACAAATTTTCCAAAAATGAAGTGTGAGATCATGGGAAGACTTCCACATAGCTAGGTTTCTAACATAATGAGGGACTCATTATATATTTACCATCTCATTTATCTCTTCTTGTTAAGCCTCATTTTTTTGACGTTCCTAGGTTGCATGCTCTCTTTAGATAGGTTATCATGGTTATGGTTTTGAGGCTTGTTCATGCAGTAGGTAGTGGGTGGGATTAGTTTAACAAGAGTTCATTTCATTACATTTGAACATATTTGATATCAAAAAGCTTCACCTTTGGGATTTTTTTATGAAAAGTTTTGTGTGATAGGGTTCACTGGCTCTTCATTGATCCCTATAGCATAGCTTGGGTAGGGTGGGGATTGATGGTCTCTAGAACAAAAACAAGGTTTTACTTGAGCGTGATAATATTTTCTAGTTGATTTGAGTTTTATTTGATAATGTTGAGGGATTTCTATCTTTGATTATTTGATGTGGTTGGGGTTTCTCTTACTTATTGGAGGGAATTTTGGTTTCGTAATGTGAGGTTCATTGTTTGTTCTTGGAAGGTAGAGATATTTTTAGGGTTAAATGAGTTACATATTTTTTTAATTTAATGTACTCTTGATGATCCAATATGTCTTATTTGGATCTTCAATAGATATACGTTCTTAGATATATTGGTGGTTTTTGGGTTAGGCATAGGTTGTTCCCTAGGGAAATGGTTTTTATAGTTAAACTAGGTTTTTACTTGATGTAATCATTGCTATAATTATGGTAAATATTATTGGTATTATTAGGCATAGGTTAAATCTTGAGGTATTGGTTTTGGCTATGATCTAAGTTCTTACTTGATGAAATCCTTGTAGAAACTATGGTAAATCCTTTTATAATTCTTGATTTTAAATGGGAAAGAAACCCAATAACAAGCCTTTTTAACAAATAAAAAAATATACCTTGACCCCTTAAAATTGATTCTGGATAAGTAACACCATGTGAAGCATGGTAGTAATTTATATTATGATTATTATCAATGTATAGAACATACAACTAAAAAAGTGTGAAACTATCAAATAAGAATAAAGACCTTGTTGGTGACAATATTATAATAGTATAGGATTTTAGAATACCTTCAAATAATGTAGTTTCCCAATCTAATTCAAATCTCAATGTACGTACCAACCCATTTAAGAATCACAATGCTACTCAAAAGGGAGATGAATTACACATGACCCATCATGTTGTGCCTCCTCCTAAGTTTTATGATAATAAATATCACCTCATAGATGGAATTATTGGCATTATTTTGAGTACACAATCACATCAACCTATTATTATATTATAATTTATATATTATTGATGAATATGATGCTTATGATAATCCTTTATTTCTTAGTACTCATTTTATACACATCTAGTACATAGTTTTATAGTTTTTTTATTATTGGCAAATAGTTTTTTGAAAGGGACTATACCCTTGAGTACAAGAGAGGGCCTAGGAGCCAGAATAGGAATGAAAATCAGAGAAAAAAGGATCAGAATCCAAGTATGACAATGAAGCCCAAAGTAGCCAAAAAATAGCTACCCAAACAAGACAAAACAGCAAAAACTCTGCACAAAAGCAGCAAAGAAACCGCAAAAAAACAACAAAAAAACAAACAAGAGCAGCTAAAGCACCTACAACTACTTCTTGGCAGCTTTTTCGATGTTGGTTTTGATGTTCTTCTAGGATCTGAACATTCCCAAAGTTTTCATGTGGGCGTCAGTCTTATCCAGCTGATCAATGGTCCTTTTGCTTTCTTTATCATTGCCCCAAAGTGTTGCCGGAACTCCGCTGAGATTGGAGACACTTCTGACATGCTGCTCAATGAACTCCTCAATCGCACTAAAAATGGCCATATTGTAATCATGACGAGTTTTGGCCTTCCCTAAACGGGAGTCTAAGGAGTTCAGCTTCTTGTAGATATCTTCAATCTGGTTGTTATCAATATCCACCTCCTCCTCCTTCTTCCTCTTTCCTTTCTGTTTTGCCAAGTTCTTAACCTCATCCTTCAACAGCTTCATTTCAGCTTCTAAGGCATCCAGCCTTTTTGTAGAGCTCTCCATATGCACATCTCGGGGACTAGCACTGCTAATATTCAGGAGGTCATGTGCAATTTCAATTTCATGAGGGCCCTTCCCGCAGCAAGAGTATCGAGGTTAAGCCTTCTAGAAGCCCTGGTGACTGGTCTGGCCGAGGTGGAAGTGAAGGGGGCGGGAGCAGCAGTAGGGGGAATGGAAGATGAAGCCTGGATGGCTGGTAGGGGGTGATAGCAGCGGTGGCGGGGGAGAGAGTGGAGAAATGGGGTTGGCAACAGCAGAACTGTGAGGGGAGCAGTAGGAGAGGAAGGGAGACCAGGATACCTAAGAAGACAAAATTTATGCAGCAACAAAATAAGCCCCTGGTGTAAAGGAACTACCGGGTATGCTTTTGAAACTCCAAAATGGAGCACTCAAGAGAGTTCAACAAATAATGGGGGAAACAAACCAAGCGATTCCTATGGAAGTGGTTGAGAAAGATAAGGTGCTTAGCAGGTACGGTGACAAACCTCCCTTCCAAAGAAATGAATCGTATCATCATGTGAGTAACCTCATCATAAGGCGGAGGGATCGAGCTAACAAGTAGGCCCGCGGTAATATAGATCAGCTTCTCAGATCCCTCCACAAATCTCCTCTCTTCAGCATCTCTGTCGACCCTTTTGTTAAAAAAATGGTAGCCCTCCATGCTAAGACTGGTCGCTTCAGCAATAAGCTCCTCGTTGACCAAGATCTTCTGCCCCCCATATTCCACAGTCTGCTCCTTCCAATCCTTCACAAAACACACTGAGATGCTTTGATCATGTCCCTGAACCTTCTCCATGAAGTTGGTGATGCCACCCTTGCTGAGTATATTCCATAACTCAACATTATCCTTCCAGTCCGGGTCCGCACTAGGCTCAATTTGGCAAGGGGGACCCCCCATCTTCACTGTGCTTAACTGTTTGCAACAAATTCCAAAATCCTTGAGAGCGCTGAAGCCAGTCTATTTTTTACTGTTGTAATCTGCACAATGTTGAAAATGAGAGCCGTTGCTATTCCCACGAACGTCCGCGTGCCTGCTGATCTGAGCCTGCAGAAATTCACATGTGGGAATAACGGCCTTTTTGCTAGCCCACTCCCTATCATCAATTACATTATTACTATCTTCGGTATCCGTGGAGCCTTGTATCCAAATTTTAGCAAGCACAGTGCTACCCGCATGCGCGATTTTCATATCAATGTAACTCCACTTGGACTTCCCCATATACTTCACACTATCTTGATTATTCGACAGGATTTGCATAATCATAGTTTTTAAGTCAACACGTGTGGGAGTTTTATTGATACTGATCCACACCCAATAATCATATCTCAACTCAAGAAATTGCATGCATATAGAAATCCACATGAATGTTGTTTTGAAGCTGCTTAGGGATGCTATTGTTATCCCAAACAATGTGATTAACATTAATGCCATAATTAGCCAGTGCATCTGCCAATTTATTACCCTCCGGTAAGTATGCATGATCCTGATGTTATTGAATGTTTGACAAATACTTATGGACTCTGAGATAAAATCCTTGATGCTCCAACTTGGAGATGAGCACTGTTTAAGGAGATTAATGATATTCAGGGAGTCCCCTTCAATAATGAGGTTCTGGATATTTTGAGTCTGGGCAATTCTCAGGCCCCATAAAGCAGATAATGCTTCGGAAAAATGATTGGTTTGAATTCCCATTTTCCTAGCATACACAAAGCAATCAGACTACCTTTATGATCCCGTATCGCTCCTCCCCCTGCCGCAATCCTAGGGTTCCCCTTAGAGGCCCCATCAAAGTTCAACTTAAACCAATTAAAATCAGGAGGATGCCATTTAATCAAAGATCTATCAATGCTATTCCGGGATTGCTACGACTATTATGAGTAGCCCAATCGCCAATTGGATAAGATATATTCTTCATTCTCTGGATATCTCTTGTTCTTGGGGGGTTTAAATCTAGCAATGTTCTCTTTGATACCATTAGAGATTTTACCAATACTAAGTTTATAGTTTTGCTTCTTATTTCTGAAGATAATATCATTTCTATCCTTCCATATCCTCCAGATTAAATGAGGGATAGCCAGCTTCCAGATCCTTTTGACAACACAATGCCTAAAGGGTGGGTTCCATTGAGTCCATAGCTGATTTAGATCCTTCGGCACCACCCATAGAGCTTCAAATTTAGAGAGGGAAAAACTCCATATTCTGGTAGCATACTCACAATGTATGAACAGATGACTGATATCCTCATAATCTTTCTTACAAAGATGACACCTATTAGGCATTATAAATCCTCTTCTCATCAGGTTGTCAGTGGTAAGAATCCTACCTCTGATAGCCAGCCAAAGGAAAAAATTTATTTTAGGAGTTAATTCAGTCATCCAAATCTTATTCCAATTGAACTCTGTTTGACTACTGTGGAAGAAATTATTATAACCAATTTTGACAGAGTAATTCCCATCATTGGAATTATTCCAAACCAGCTCATCCTTGGAATCCAGTTGACTTAAGGGAATAAGATCTAATTGATCTTGAAGGGAGGAAGTAATTTGCATCAGATCATTTCTCTCCACAGAAAGTTTTTTCCAATTCTTGCTGGTACCATTTCCCTCAATATAGTCCTTGATTTTAATGCCATACTTGCTTACAAGACTGTCCTTAACAATCCCAAATCTATCCATGAGATTTCCATTAAACCAATTATCATCCCAGAAGTTAATGTCCCTACCATCCCCCACTTTCCATTTACTGCCCTACTTAATGAAATTTCTGCTCTTAACCAGATTGTTCCAAAAGATGGAACCAAAGGGGAGGTGCTCATCTTGCAGGAAAGAGTACACAGTTTGATGATTTAGGTATTTTTCTTTGATTAAATCAATCCAGGGTTGTTTCTCAGATAAAGCATTCTCTAGCCCATTTTAGCAATGAGGGCCTCATTCATTTTCTCAATATCTTTTATACCCAGACCTCCCATAAACTTTGGGGTGCAAACCTTATCCCAAGCAACTAAGTGAAATTTGAACTTCTCTTCCATGCCTTGCCATAAAAAATTTTTTTGAATCCTTTCAATCTTATCTCTGAAGGAAGAGGGGATCTTGTAGAGCGACATGACATAAATGGGCAGATTTTGAAGAGTACTTTTAATGAGCAGGCACTTACCAGCACTAGATAAAATGGCTCCTTTCCAACCAGCCATTTTTTTTTGGAATCTCTCCAATAAATCATCCCACACCTTGCTAGAGACTTTCCTAGTGCCAAGAGGAAGGCCCAAGTAAGTGGCTAGAAGCGCACTTATTTTACAACCCAGAATTTTAGCAATTTTAAGCTGCCTTTCCTCAGGAGTGTTGAAAAAGAAGATGGAGCTTTTATCATAATTGATCTCTTGCCCAGAAGCAGATTCATAGAGCCGTAGTAAAGCCTTGGTAGCCTTGGCTTCAATGATTGACGCCAGAAGAAGAAGGATAGTATCATCCGCAAATTGCTGATGGGAGACAACTTGACTGATGGAAGTGGGCTTAGAGCCATTTAAAAGACCGTCATTAACTACTTTGCCAATTGTTCTACTAAGGTTGTCAGCCAAAAGAATGAAGAGCAAGGGGGAGATAGGGTCCCCTTGTCTAAGCCCTCTGCTGCTGGTGAAAAAACCCACAGGCTCACCATTAACCACCACTGAAAATCTGGCCGTAGAGATACAAGCCTTAATAATTTTTCTAAATTTGTCCGGAAAACCAAATTTAGTTAAGACTTTGTCAAGGAAAACCCAAGAGACCTTATCAAAGGCTTTATTCATATCAAGCTTGAGGACCATATTTGCCTTTTTATTATTTTCCATAGAATGTATGGTCTCATGAACCATAATCACTCCGTCTTGTATAATCCTGCCTTTGATAAAGCCACTCTGCTACCTTGAGATTAGATCATTCATAATGAGCTGAAGCCTAGTAGTAATAATTTTGGTAAAAATTCTATAGATAGCATTCACAAGGCTGATAGGTCTGAAGTCTTTGAAATCTTTAGCATCCATTTTTTTTGGGGCCAGCACAATGTGAGTGTTGTTTAGCTCTTTCAAAAGATTTCCTGTTCTATAAAATTCATTCACCGCTCTGAGAAGATCCTCCGAGCAGATTTCCCAAAATTTCTGGAAAAAATTTATGGAGAACCCATCCGGACCAGGAGCCTTGTCACCCTCTAAAGCAAATACACCTTTTGCAGCTCTTCAAGCATGACCACTGTGGTGATATTTCTAAATTTCTGTTCCTCAATTTTATCTTGGGGAATGGCCTCCAACATAAAAGAAATAGCTTCAGAATTGATGATATTCCTCTCCTCAAGAAGCTTTTTATAGAAATCAAGTGCTTCTTTCTTGATGCTATTGGGATATTTTATGATATTTCTGTTACTTTTAGAAACTTCTAAGATCCTATTACAGGCTCTGTGTTTCAAAGTGGTCATATGAAAGAACTTTGTATTCCTGTCTCCCTCTTTAAGCCAAATAGCTCTAGATTTAAGTCTCCATAAAGATTCCTCTCTGCTGCAGATCGTATGCAACTCTGAAAGAATATTCTTTTCATTAGCTTCGTCTTCAGCCGATCTCCCCATAGTATCCATTTTTATTTCCAGATCCTGAATTTTTTGTTTTAACTTCTTTTTATTATCAAACACATTGCCAAAAACACTTTTATTCCAAATTTTGACTTGCTTTTTGACATTTTTGAGCTTTTGAACCAATCTAAATTGAGCAGTGCCTTCACCATTCCATCCCCACCATTCTTTTATCTTGTCATAGATATTGTCATGCTCCATCCACATCTTTTCAAATTTGAATGAGCTTCTGGTGGGTTTAGTCCAATTGAGAAAATTTAAAGCAATCGGATTGTGATCCGATCCAACTCTGGGCAAGGAAGAGAGGTGGAAGTCTTGACTGAGAATCCAGCTCGCTGAAATCAGTGCCCTATCCAATCTCACCTAGATAAACTCCTTTCCCAACCTTCTATTATTCCAAGTGTATTTATTTCCATGAAGATCCACATCTAAGAGATTATGTTCAGCAATAAAATCAGCAAAATCCTCCATACCTGTAGAAAAGCTGGAGATTCCTCCATACTTTTCACCTGGGTTTAGTGGAGAGTTGAAATCCCCCATAATAAGCCAGTTAGCTGAACAATGTTGGTTTCTAAATGTTTTAAGGTCAGCCCAAAGTTTTCTTCTTCCACTAACCGTATTAGGGGCATAAATGTTAGAAAGGATCCATTCACCATTATTCTCAATAGCAATAAATTTGATTGCAAGATGATTAATACTAGCATTGAGAACCGTACCAGTACAGTGCCTTGTATCCCAAAGAGTAGCCAGTCCTCCAGAAGCTCCCTGGGAGTCAACAGCCACCATTTCAGAGTTATCCCAGAAACTCTTTTTATTAGTTTCAAGGGTCTTAGCTTTCATCTTAGTTTCTTGCAGAATCAAAATACTAGGATTACTAGAATCCCGTAACTCCTTGATGATTCTCTGCTTGGAGTTTCCATTTAGGCCTCGGATGTTCCAAGAAATAATCTTCATTTGGAATGATTGGTAGTTGGAATTTCCTGATGGTTCAACTGACGCTGAATGCCATCTGCAATGTCTCTCTCCGTTCTCTTAGATCTAAGAGCCTTTTTAGAGGGCCTTCCTCTTTTTGTGCTTCCTCCAAAGTCAACTAGTCATCTAGCAGAAGATCTAGTTGTTCTGGATGTTGAGGTGTCCCAGTTGTCTTTTTTCTTTTTCTTATCACTGTAGAGTGATTCTGGGATCATTTCAAATCCTTTCATTCTTTTTTTCTTTTTTGAAATGACCTTTGTGAATCCAGAATCTGGATCCTCCTCATCTTTGATAGGCGTAACTTCTCCCTCTTCACATTCTTTCTGAATCCTGTCAGGTGTGTGTGTATCAGTTGTTCTTGTCTTTGTAACAAGTACATAGTTTTATAGTTGATGATAAATATAGAAAATATAGTTGAACTATGAAAATTGTTAATATAATGATATAAATTATTCATGGTTTACTTGGTGCAACACATACAATTAATGGATTTGATGGATAATGTCATGACATGCTCGGTGATATTTCACAACCCTTATAGGTTGAACATGAGAAGATAGCCACATTGTTTTATGTCTTCCCTACTAATAATATAATTAGCATGTTACTTGGAAACCCATGGATCCATGAGATGAGAGAAATTCCTTTAAAATTTCATGGATGTTTGAAGTATATACATAACAACATAGTGGTTACAATCAAGAATTTTCCCTTTGAGTGTCATAAACAATTGGTCATATCTCATATCTCCATAACAACCTGTAATAGCAACCCAATAGGTGAAACCTTTATAACACGTTCAACCTCAATAATTACATATATTTCAGACATATTTTATAAGATCCATTAATACTAACCATTCAGGATAAGCTTTTGATGTTGTGTATTACACGATTTCATCTTGCATTGCCTAATTATTTATGATTCATAGTAGTCTTAAAGAAGCCTTGACAAAATTAACCATACATGACACTAATGTATCCTCTTGTTATATAGTGGAGGAAATAGTTTTATATGAATAATCATAACTGTGTATTATGTATATTCCTATTTCTAAGGAATCTAGAAAACCTACTTCATAGGATCGTTTTTTTATTAAAATAGTGACTCGACTAATTTCATTATTCCTCACTCATAATGTATGAGTTTTAATTTTACTACTCCAATAAATTCATATGAGCATCCCATCAATGATATCTTAGGATAAATACCATATGCTTCTTTTACTCTTGTCTTGGCTATGTAGATTATAGTAATAGTTTGTTTTTGTACATTTGTATTTTCATATGTTTTTACATGACTCGGTAAAAACACTTAGTATCAATATGGAAGCTTTTCATTACTCCGGTGATGTTGCAACATATACATACGCTCTATGTGAATATTCAGGGAATCAAATTTACCTATTCCCTCATCCCCATTCTTATTATTTTAGCTTATGGATCTTGGCCTCTTGTGTGCCTACTTAAAATTGTCTCATATATTCAATTAGTTTAAAATTAAAAACATATTAAAATATTACAAATTCCAAAACCAGAACTTGTTTTTGACTTGCTTTGTTACTCCAATATGTCAGACATTATTATTTTTCTCTTAATTTTTACAGGTATAATTATATATGCACATTCATTTTATGTTATATATAATTTAGCTACAAGACACACACACACACACACACACACACACACACACACACACACACACACACACACACACACACACACACACACACACACACACACACACACACACACACATGTTGCATGAATTTTTACTCCTATGCATGAGGGAAACCTATTTCACATCAAGGATTTTCATACACTAGGAGAATATCATATCCAAAAATGGATATGAAAATACCCAATTATATGTATTGTCCAAATTTGATACTTGCGGTGAGTATTCTTAGCATATTATTTTTCTAGAGATAGTCAAGTTAGGTTGATGGTGATACGAGACACCTATGAATGACATTAGAAGGTTGTTATTGTTATGCTCTATAAATTTCTAGGAGATGGTGATGCAACTTCCTGGCGGATACGTAACCTCTAATCTTCATAGAGTGTTGATTGCGCAACCCCCAAATGGCTACAAAAATTTCAGTTATAGGGATGACATTACACAATTGCCACTCTATGAACACTAGCAATCCTATTCATGACAATGCCAAAGTAAGGAAACTTAATAGTTACAAATTTTTTAGCTTTCCAAATGGTTTGTTTCTCATTTCCCTTCCTCCATATGCATAACAAATCTAAATACAAGTTCAATTATTTATTCTAGCAAGTGATTTTGAGGGAATTCAAGTGTGAAAAAGAAGAGTGTTATTTTGGTCTTGTTTTGTTCATTAAGAGTGATTTATTCATTGTTGAGGATTGTAAGCAAGAAAATACAATTAGGAGGAGTTTTGAATCCTTCTTGAAGGCCAATATTTGGTAATAGCTTTATATTTTGGAGAATTACATAGTGAAAGGGAAGCAATTTTCTTACCCAATAAAGTTTTTCCCACATTGGGTTTCTCTGAGATAATTGTTTTGTGTCTCATTTTTCTTCTTTCCATTCAATTATCACTAGAACATGATCTATTTATTGTTAAAAGAGGCAATTTACAAATCAAACTGGTATCAAAGTAGTTACGATCAATTGTTTTGTGTGGTTTTACTTGTGTTGACATTTTTAATTAGAATCCCTTTACCCAAAAGGGAATTTAATGTGGTGAAGGCATCCTCTTTCTTTTTGAAGCAGATATTTCCACTAGGAAGTGGAGGAAAGGAACCTTAGACATGGATCATAGATAAGATGCAAGTAAGACTAGAGAAAAATATTATACAAGTTAGAGGAAGATGTGGTAATTATGTACAAGGATGTGGGAATTATTTCTTTTTTATGGGTAAATTGGATTCCATCATGGGATTTCTCATGGAGAATCTTGGTGTTCGAACGAGGCACTAGGATCCCATAAAGAAGATACTCATGAGTATGAGGAAGAAAAGCCCCATTCCAACCCTACACCTCCTCCATTCAAAAAAGAGGCAAAGATAAAGATTCAACCTTATGATGGGGATGTGAGTTCCAAGAAGCTAGACCATTGGCTAGCCTAACTTGAGGTATATTCAATTTTGTATCAAATCAATGAGAGTCAACAAATTTCCTTCATAAGATTAAAATTAACGAGCCATGCTCTAAATTGGTTTGAAAGTTATGTTCATTCATTGGTTATTAATAATCTTCCTCCTATTACTAAGTGGGTTGAATTTAAAAGGATAATAAAAAATTAGTTCTATCCAATTTTTACAAGGAAGAGAGGTCCATGTATTGGTAGTATCTCATGAAGAAGTAAGGCCAGAATGTGTAGTAGTACACTAGTGGGTTCTGAAAGAAAGTTATCTAGATAGGAAAATATGTAGTAGACTAGAACCTTATGATGAAGTACCTTTGGTGGAATCCATAGCCACTTGAGGAGACAATATCTCGTTAGCTAAGCTCAAGGATGTAAATGAGGATTGTTCTCAAGCCCACTATTTAGATATTGATAAGATGAAGATTTCATCTACCTCTCAACATGCTTTGAGAAAACAAGGTGATGCCAAGAAGAAAAATTAAGGTAAGAAAATTACTACTTCATTTCTAAGAAAAAGAAAGATACTAAAGTTCATTATAGGCATTGTGATGTTGACACTTATTTTGAGGAAAATTGTTGGAAGCTCCACGTAGAATTACATCCCTTCAAAAATTAGAAAAATAAGAAGAAAGCCATGGCTTCCCTCAAGAGAGAGGATGTATTTTGTAGTGAAGAGGTGTATGAGACAATGCATTATACCTCTATCCATAGAGAGGTATATTTAGGTAGTATCAATGTCATTCGGGAAAAGGAAATAACTAAGTTTTTTCATATAAAATTCAAGTGAAGAAAACACTTGGTGGATGTTCTTTTGACACATGTTCTAAAGATAATTTCGTTAGTAAAGAGTTAGTGGACACAATTAAGTCAAAAATTACAATCATTTAAGGACATACTCATTAGGTTAGGTAAATAAATGCGTACACATAAAGGTTACAAACAATGTAAAATTACATTTGGTATTAATAAGAAATTCATTAATGAATCTATTTTGGATGTTGTTCCCCTTGATGTGTGGGGTGTAGTTTTTGACAAGCCGTATTTATATATCAAGAATGTTATCTTTATAAGGAGAGATAACTAGTACCGTTTGGCGAAGGATGGTCAAAGATACATCATTTCAGCCTTTGTAAGAGACTTGAAGATCTCTTTGATAAGTTACATTGAATCCCAAAATCTTTTAATACTAGTGGGAAAATTGTATTAATTATTTGAGGGATATTCTAGAAGATGAGGTTATTGTGTATCGAAACCACTTACAATATGGTTTTTAACAAGGATCGACACATATAAAAGAGTTGGTTCAATAGTTTAGGAGGTTTTCCAAGAGCCTACGAGGCTGCCTTGATTAAGCCAATCGAGCATGATATATAATTACTACCGATAGTACGATTCCAAACATGGGATTGTACATGAAGTCTTTAAAGGATGCCAATGAGCTAAAACAACAATTTAAGTCTTTTATTAAACAAGGTATAGTCCATCCTAGAACTTCTCCATGTGGTTCTCTAATTCTTTTAGTTCCCAATGAAGATGGTTCATGGAGAACGTGTGTTGATTATAAAGCTTTGAATAAAATAATAATCAATAATAAGTACCCTCTTCCTCACATTGATGATTTGTTAGATCAGTTACAACATGATAGATATTTTACCAAGCTTGATTTGAAATCTGGGTATCACCAAGTGCGAGATCAAAAAAGTGCTTTTAGAAGTTATAGGCACTGAGAGGGGGTGAATAAACACTTATTCAAAATTTTACATATAATTCCATTTCCTTATCTTAGTTATGATGAAACCACAAAATCATCCATAAGAAATAAACAAGAGAACTCACATAGAGAGGAAAGATTTAATGTAGGAAGCCCTTGAGGAGAAAACCAACTAAAATCAAAGAACTAGCTCATAAAAACATGTATTGTAAATGTTACAATGATTTCATGTTGAACATCTAATAAACTTGGATCATCAACTCTAATACTTTATTCAACATGCAACTTGACCTTTAACAAGATTCAAATTGCATTGAATATTCAATTCAAGACTTCAACCAATCTTCAACTTGATCTTCTGTAAGCTACCACTCACAAGAAAGCATAAACTCCATGAGTGATGAGCATCCACTAAGACTTCTTGACACTTTGTTTTGATCATATTTTTTGTGTTGTCTCTCACAAAAAATTGTGATCACTTCTTCATATCATTCTTCTTCTCTATTTGATCTGGAGGATATCTTGAGTGAAGATGATCCCTAAATCTCCCTAAACCATTTCATCACTAAATAACATCTTGAGAGATTCATGTCAATATAAAGAACTCAAAAAACGGAGCTCATATGTGCAAGTTATGGTCCACTGAAATTTTTGGCCAACATGCAAAATTCAAGGGTTACGTGCAGCTCTGCTAATGTGAACGAATGATACTACGACATGTGGCACAATTTTATGAAGAAGAAAAAAATTGTGTTTTCGATGCTAGTATTTGATACATGATTGTGAAATGGTGGGTCCTAAGCTAGGTTTGACACACTCTTTTTACGGAGGGTGCCTTGGCCTCGAATCATATCACCATTGTTAACAAATTGTATATATATGCCACTATATGTTTATATATCTTGCATGTGGGATTATTAGTGTAGGGTTGTAATTTAAATACGAGATTGAATTTTTCATTGACTTGTATTGCATATGGCACATCTCGCCCGAGCTATGGAGCCAACTCGGCGGGGTGGTAAAATATCAACCGATTGGCCTTAATTCCTTATATCTTGGTTGAGTCTGTAACCACCCACATTTGAAGCTTAATTTATTATATGGCATGGATGGGTTATACATATAGCTTGGTGGATTAACATTGGTTGGTTAAAACGTACTAGCTCACCACATACCCGGCCATACAAAATTAGTGCACCAACCTCACAAACTAATGACTCAACCCACCTGTGGGTAGTTGAAATAATGAAATAACGCCCAATCACAACGCAACATCCCGATTATATCCAATGTGGCATAACACAACCATGTCAACTATATATACATGGAGGAAAAATAAAAAAGGCATTGCAAAGCCACAAAATAATAGGCCTTTATGCCTATATTTTAACCCCAAAGCCTCCCACAATAGCAAACCATTCAGTGCAAAAGGTGGATAAGGAGGATCAACCCCACAACCTCGGGGATGTGAACCATACGACTCATCATTGAGCTCAAGTAGCTCGATGAGCTATAAAACTCGCTCTCATATATTTAGTAAAGGCTTTTGACACGTCTGTGAATAAGGCAACAAAGAGTGGTTTGTAAAAGACTCTAAATTTGAGGCACTTAGGGCCAGTATCAAACTTTAGTGTAAAAAGGATAATTTCTCAGAATTTTGAGATGAAGACAATGATGTCTTTATTTTTCCATGAAGTGTTGTATATTTCTTGGTGTAGGTGTTTTTGGACACAATTACACGGAAAGGGAACTTTGGAGAGCCTGTAGAGCCACAAGTGAACTTGTAGATGAAATATAATAGGTGATCAGAGTCTACAAATATATTTTAAGCTCTTAACATAGGTATTATGATCTATTAGTCAATTTGTGAAGGTAAAAATTGTACTTCCATTGATAATAAATAGATTGATTCATGATTAAGTGAATCGGAGACATAGCCCAACTGGGTGAACTCCGTTATCAATGTGTGGATTTTATTTCAATTTATTTTGCTACTTTTGATGACATAATAAAATTGAATAAGTTGATTAAGTAGAGCAATTAACTGCAAAATTGGATTAAGTGACAATTTGAGAATCCATTATCCACAATAGACAAAGTAAATGCATAATCAATTTCAGATTAAAAATCAAATTGAATGCATTATGAAATTCAACCTGTGATCATATTTTTATGGATTTGTAATATTTCCAATTAAATCATGAAAATTTGAGTTTAAATAATAAATTTATCTTTTAAGAGAAATTGGAAAAATTGGGGTTTTAAAACACCCAAAAAGTGAATCCATAAACACTCTTGATCAATTTTAAAATCAAAATATTAAAGTATCAAAAAAATTTAAAACGGTACCTAGGGGGTAAACACCATTTTTGGATCATGTTTTGGTATTAGAGATGGTTTAGCTCAGTGTCTTCTTTTGGTTGAATTTGATTTCCAGTTTGGTTTTGCAATTTGAGCTCGATCTTTATTGTTTGTAATGTGCAATGTTTGGAAAGTACAAGTGTGCAGAAAACCATGGGATAGATTTCTAACAAGGAAAATATTGAGGAGAATGAAGCATACAATTATCAGATTCAGGAAGAGAATACATTTGTGAGATGTCATTTTTTCTCCCTCGAGGAGTAGATTGACAGATTGAAAAAGAGATAGAATTTAAGGATGAACTCTTGATGGTATTAATACTTGGTGAACCAAAGAAAGAGCTATCTTCCACTACCAATGCATCCACTATGATATAAGAATGCATTGTAAGTATTGCACCATCTAATTCCTCTTCCCATATAGAATTAGATTCAGGTAATGTTCTAGGTGATTTTGAAAAGCACACAAAGGGAATAGGATCTAAATTGTTAAATAAAATGGGATTTAATGGAATTGGCCTTGGTAAGGATAATCAAGGCATATCTAACCCCATACAGGTTGAAGAATGACCTCATTTTATAGGATTGGGGTATGCTAATGAAGGGAAAATGGAAGTTGGAGAAGGCTCCACAACCATTGAAAGAAGACAAGATTCTAACAGAAAAGAGGCTTCCCCATTAGCATTTGGTGAATCATCCTCAGAAGAAGGATTTGGTAAGAGATCACCAAAAAGAGGTATTGAGATTCCTCCACCTCTTGTTTACCATAAGCATAAGAAAAATGGTAAGAATCTTGATCCACTATCTACATTTGAGAAATTTGGCAATGATATGCAGAAAATGTGGTATAGCTATCCATGCACGTTTTTGTGATGTCTAACCATTGTGTAGCCAATTGTAGGAAACAAAAATATTTGTTGGAAAATATTGTGAGAGATCACTCTCCTAAACATGGCTAAGAGAAAAGTAGTTTGGGTAAGTTTCCTAAAAATGTGGACAAGAGATTTTGTGATCACTGTAAAAAGAAAGGTCATGAAATTGAAAAGTGTTGGCAGCTTCATCCTAGACAAAATTTGAAATTTTAAGAAGGAAAGAAACGTAAAACCCAAAACTTGAATATGACCCATGTAGTGGTTTAGGTAAACACTAAAGTGAATCAACCACCTAAAAAGGAAAATGTAATTAAAATGGTGGGTAAAAATTCCTCAGTTATATGTTTGCATAGTACAGTAAATGTTGATTAACATGCAAAATTTTCAAAGAAATTTTGGGATTTCATTTTGATTTGTGAAAAAGGAAATTTTCCCATATATGTATATTTAGCTTTGATTTTGATGAAGTAACCTGAAGGGGAAATCTAGGTGACATGTTTATCATACTTGGATAATTTATCTTGTTATGGTTTTGAAAAAAGCCATTTTTAGCGAAGCATGTACAATTGTTGCTTACGGGTCATGGTTAGTTGATTAGATGTCTATTTTTGGAAAACATGTATTCAAATTATGTTGTTGTTTCAGTTGTGAAAATGTATCATGTAGGCATTGTTTTTATGTGTAACAATTATATAAACATTTTGTAATCATTATCCTTTTTTGTACCCTGCAAAATTGACAACTTAACGAGTTTTATCGTTGGTAGCTGATGGGTGCAATGTTTTGTAGTTAGCGGGATAGATCCTGGCTTAGCTTGGATGATTTGGTCTCCATGAGTGATGGTCCAAGGTGATTGGTTAGTAAAGGAAAAGGTAATAATGTTTCTACAGACGGTAGAATTTTATATGCTACTCTTGGTCGACAAAATTTTAACCTACTACCGGTTGGTAAGAGGGGCGAAGGTGAAAGTAGAAATCAAAGGGGTCACGGTAGAAATGATGTAAAGCAGTGATAGCATCCTTAGATGCTACTTGGACAATAGCACTCAAAATACTACTAGTCGATAACATGCATGGATGCTACCACCGACAACATGTAAAGTGCTACGAGCCAAAGTAGCATGTTTTGGTGTTACCTTACGGTAGTAGTGGTGGTAGCTAGACAATAGCAGACTAATAGAGGTAGAACACGCTGGTAGAATTTTATGATGCTACCGACCGATTTGCGAGAAAGATGGTAGTAGAGAAGTAATCGCACAACATTGGGGGTGATGGTAGAAGTTATACGGATGCTACCGCCAATAAAATATTTTATGCTACTAACTAGTAGTGGAAAAGGAAGTGTTCACGCCATGATGAAGCAAGGTGTCGGTAGCAGGGAAAACACGCTACCAACCAGTTTGATTTATGCCACCGGTTGGAAGCAGGAGATGAGATAAATCAATGTGATCGGAAGATAGGAAAAAATTTACTCCCATTGACACTAGAAAGAATTATGCAACCGGTCGCAAGAGAAGAAAATGTTACGACTCGGGAGTAAAATTACATGCACTGACATTGAATGTAGGAATGAACTAGACATTAATGGAATCGGTAAATTTTTTTAACCACTAGTTTAATGAGGAATTACACCCATGACTTCCCGTGAATCAAAGTACCAATTTGTATGGCTTCTCATACCTTTTTAATGGATTATGTCGATTGGTGAGGCAATTCGAGGATCTTCATCTATGTATTGTAAAATTCACACGATTTTGAGGGAGACTTTCTGGAATGTAAAGGAACTCTGTCAAAAAATTTCCACACTTTTGTGAGTTGTAGGCCTCGAATTTGGGCATTTTGTAAAATATTTTTTCCTTGTATCTACTCTGTAATGGATTGTGCATCCCTATGAGCAATAAAATTTGTGTTTTGTGGCTTTTCCTACCCTAACTCGAGTTGTATTGCATTTCTTTCCTTCTATTATATTTGTAGGTATATTGTGTATGTTTCGATCTCTTTGCAAGACCCAAACTTGTTGTGCCCCACAAAGATGGAGATGTAAATGTTGTTTTGACTGTGGAATTTTTGTCAGCCTCTCCCACTCTATTCGCTCCCCATTTTCACTCACTTAGAATATCTCCACTCCCCTTGTTCTTGGTGCTATCACCTCCCTTAGTTTAGGAATTTTATTTTATGCATCTCTCTCTTCCCTAATCCCTTGAAATCCTATTCTAGTGTTAGAATAGTTACATTTCACTTTCTAGGAGTAGTTTTAGCATTAGGAATTACTATAAGAACCAAACTACTTTGGAGATTTGTCTCAAGTTCATGGTCCCACACCTAGAGATAACTTCATGTTAGTAAATTACACTGATTTCCCAGACAACTCACTTGCAAGAATTTAGAGGGTACTGTAATTTTGCACTAACATGAATGACTATTAAGGTCATACTAATCCTATGATCTCTCTTGGAGCACCCCTATCATCAAAGGAAATCTTATAAAAATATTTGGGATCATTTGAAAAAGGTACAAAAATATCTCAAATCTTCAACTATCAACCCTAAAATAGTCTGTTGAGCCAATTTTTAATATACAAATGTCAAAAATACATGAGGATGTGTTCAAAAATTTTAAGGATCACATTAAATCACCCATAATTCTCTAAAAATTCACATAGGTGGGAAATCTATGATTGGTTTGAGACTTTTCAAACTAGTGGTTAGTAGGAAATGCTTGTCCATCATGTGGGTCTACTAAAGTTAGTCTAATTGAAAAATCTATTCCCTTTAAGGTGGTTTGTTATCAAGAAAAATTTCTATGTTTTAGACAAATAAATATAACATAGTATTCATCATATTAGATCGAAGCATCATACGCATAAAACCTAGAGTGCATACACATATAAAAAGATATAACCAGTTTTAAGAGATAACCATCTCAAACAATAGTAGAAGAGTTAAACAATCCTATCGGATCAAGGTGTCCATCATTTTCATAAATATCTAGTTTTTACCCTTCATTTTCACCTGAGCCCATGTTAACACATTTATAAGGTGTTCCAAGCCTTGTATGAGATTCTAATTTCTATAAATTATAATTATTTTATCCCTATTGATCACCTTGTTTATTCAAAATTAGTTAATTACACATTATAATTCATATTATTGTGTTTAGTTTCCCTTTACATGTTATAATGAAATAAAAATAGACACATGTCCCATCACTCACATTTAACATTTGCACACAATAATTATTATAATCTAGGATGAACTTATAAACATGATTTTCCTAGTCTTTTTATATGGAGTGATTTTTTAGTGTAGGATTTACTTTCCTCGCTTTATTTGTATTATCCTACTTGGGATATTCCACCTCACTTGGAGTTTCCCTACACTTATGGGATATGCTTGCTTACGTGTACACTTGACTACATATTCTAGGTGTTGGTTACCACTATTGTAGGTGGATATTACCATGATTCTAGGAGGAGGTTACAAATTCACCTCCTATATGTACATCTCTTTCATTATTCTATCTAATTGTAATGAGTTAGAGCTATTTCTATGTTATTAAAATTATCTCTCTTGTACTTTTTAATTTACAATCTTGTATATTTGCTTTGTTTTGTCTTGGAACAATTCATGTCTCACATCATTCACCTGTGCATTCTTCAAACTAGTAGATTTGTGGCACTTTTATGATATGGTATCAGAGTTGAGCCGGTATTGAGATTGTATAGTTATTATTCTGCAAATTTATTTTCATTTGAGACCATTATTTACAAGTATTTTTGTGTTATTTAGTGTTGGTTTTCCCTAGTTTGTGAGTATATAGCCTATTTTTAGGATTATGAGGTTTACAAGCCTGCATAGTGTATATATAGTTCTATAGAATGCTCTTTTGTAGGCCCTATATCATTTTTACAGGATCCCTAGAATATTTATCTAGATCTAGGTGTTTTTATACTTGTGAAGGGATTTTTCACCTGTGGTAGTGCTTTGTATGCATGTTCAGACTTGCAAAGGATGCGTTTCTTATCAAGATGTGTTTCAAACTTGT
This sequence comes from Taxus wallichiana var. yunnanensis, assembly GCA_018340775.1. Classification (NCBI taxonomy): domain Eukaryota; kingdom Viridiplantae; phylum Streptophyta; class Pinopsida; order Cupressales; family Taxaceae; genus Taxus; species Taxus wallichiana. The sequence continues at coordinate 423,782,827 of CM031243.1, read as the reverse complement.
AACTGAGTTTCCAACAACTCATACATGCATTATAGATATGGATTCAGTTGTTGTTTTCTGAGTCATGTGGAATTTATATTTGCTACACTCAGACATGCATCAATTTAAGGGTCACAACTTGTATACAGACAAAAAAAAAATTCCATCTAATCCTAACAACATTGATGGATCATCCTTCGGCTATACATGGTGGCTAACGCCAGCCCCCTGCAACCCTGTGGCATATTTTGGCCTTTGAATGCACTGACACATATGAATATAACGTATTAATCTTAGATTCATCAAAACCCCTTCCTTTTGCTAAAATTAGATTTTAATGAAAAAATGCATTTCAAGTTTAGTGCAAATTCATTTAAAATAGGGCTTATTGATGGGAAATAATTATTGTAATTTTTTTTATTGGTATCTTGATATCGAGTGCCATTTTTTTACAAAAAGTAACTATTTTTCATTTCCCATAACATTGGGCCTATTTATTTTGTAAAACGTATTAAGTTATCAAGTTCCAAAAATATGGGGGCTTCTTGATATAGTTTTCGGGGGGTGTACAGTGTGTTTTCTCTCTTATTCGAAATTATTTCTTTCCACACATTTCATTGTTTTCTGCAACAACTACCTCAAATTTCCTTTCTGCTCTAATGGATCTAAGTAAAATTAACCCACTTACACCTTTTAACTACCAATATTGGAAATCAAAAATGACCATTGTACTTAGGAGTAAAGGGTTGTATTGTATCACAATGGGGTTAGAAACTGAGCCTAGTGAAGATGTAGAAAAAGTTAAGTGGTTTAATAAGTGTGATGCAACTTTTGGTATCTTGTGTCTTTCAGTGTCTCCCGAACTCCTCTTTCACATAGAGTCAAAAACATCTCCCATCCAGGTGTGGAAAACCTTAGAAACCTTGTTTGGAAAAGTTGACACTATGAGGGTCATGAGCTAGAAATAGAACTTATCACCTTAAGTCTTAGAAAGTTTGACTCCTTGAAATATTTACGTACCAAACTCAAATCTTTATGATTTTAGTTAAAAGAATGTGGAACAAAAAATAAGGATGAACAATTAGTTCTTTCAGTGCTTGTCAAGTTATGTCATGACTACTATATCTTTGTCTCTACCTTCTATGCTACCAAGAGGGCTCTTGGAGCCACATGGTCTATGCCATCTTTAGATGAATTTATTGCTGATTTGACTAAGGAGAAAGACAAGTTAATGAAAATGGGTACCTTGAAGTTATCCAAGCCTCAAGTTCTGATTGCCAATAATCGAAAACAAAATACATCATTAGAAAAAGAGTATAAATAGAGTAAAAGGATCAAGAAAGCAAGAAGGATCAACATTCTTCCACCTCTACATCAAAATCTGAAACTTCCTCTTCTAGTGATAAGTCCAAGAAAGAAAGGATCAAATGCGGGTATTGCAAAGGGAGACATGATGAAAGAATTTTTTTGAAGAAACAAATTGACCACCTCAAAAGTATTCTTGAGAAGAACAAGATAGGCGACCTTGAGTCTTCCAAACAATCTTCATCAACCAATGAATCCTCTAATGCAAATGGAAAATGGAAAGAGAAAAAAGGGAGATCCCTTTTTGTAGTTGTATCACTGCCTCCTACATGGGTTATTGATTCAAGTGATTCACATCATATGGATTCTTCACATGTGGATTTCACTTCATTAGAGCCATGTGACATGTCTACTATACAATTGGGTGATAACATTTCTGCACAAATTTTTAAGAGAGGGCTTGTTGAAGTGAATGGAGGAACATTCAATAATGTTCGTATTATTACCTAATTATCAAGTAATCTCTTATCATTCTAACATATTACTCACCTTATTCAGGGCATGTGGGCTAAGTTCACTTCAGATTCAATCTATGTCAGAGAGCTACACAGTGACACTATCATTGCAGTGGGTGTATTTAATCATCAAAATTAGTTATATTCCTTCTCTCACTTTGTTCCTCCTTCATATTCTTCACCAAATTCACCTGTACTTGATGACACTTTTGAGCTTGAGCACATTTCGATGAGAACTTCTCTTCTAGCACAAATGAATATAGTAGTGATGGGGACCCACCTCCATTATCTCCTTGTCACCTTCCTTTTTAGAGGAGTTATTTCTTGATCCACCTACTTCTAGTCCACCTTAAACTTTTCAAGGAGTAGGAATCTTGATTCAGGACTCATCAAACATCAGAAGTCTTCTACTCAGTTATAGGACCCTCCACATTCTTTCTTCGCTTATACATTGGATACATCATTCCTTCATGGAGTAGTTGGAACTTCTATTTTGTATGAGGAGAATAGTTCCTTGGATATGAACCACACCTTGGTTGGAGATCCATCAGACACTTGGCGGCTACCTTCACTTTTCCATGGTGATCCACTCTTCACTGCATCTACTTCTAAGCCACAGTCACTCCAGGAGGTTGCTTTGCAAGATACCGGATGGCTACAAGCAGTTGTAGCTTCGAGTGGGGATTTCTAGTCCTACCTTCTCTTATTTGTCTCTCTTTTAGGGGAGTTTTTTCCCATTTAGTTTTCTCCATTTACTCTATAATTATGAGAGATAGATTGTACATTTGTACCTCATCGGAATTGTTCCCTGGACATACTTTCCCTTTTCACTTCCCACCTAAGTTGTGCTTATGGGGGGTGTTAGTGTAGGATTTATTTTCCTCGCTTTATTTTGTATTATCCTACTCAAGATATTCCACCTCACTTGGAGTTTTCTACACTTATGGGATATGATTGCTTAGGTGTACACTTGAATACACTATTCTAGGTGTTGGTTACCACTTGACTACACTATTATAGGTGTTGGTTACCACTTGACTACACCATTCTAGTTGTTGGTTACCACTATTCTAGGTGGATATTGCCATGATTCTAGGAGGAGGTTACACATTCACCTCCTATATGTACATATCTTTCATTATTCTATTTGATTGTATTGAGTTGGAGCTATTTATGAGTTATTGAAATTATCTCTCTTGTATTTTTGTAATTTGAGTCTTGTATGCTTGCTTTGTTTTGTCTTGGAATAATTCATGTCTCACATCATTCACCTATGCATTCTTTGAACCGGTAGATCGTGGCACGTCTCCTATATATTTAGAAATAAAATATTCCAATATCCCCATATCACTCATGTAAAGAAATAACCTAATTTGTAAGTTAACATCTTCATCATTCTCTTGCATGTGTAAATGAATTCACCTATGCTTACATATTATTCTTGATATTCAAATTACGATCTAGTGGATTAAAATCCAAGAAAACATTAGCAAGAAAATTTTATAATAGAATTAAATATTGTGACTAAATAGTGTCAAGGATCAATAGGGCTACACAAAAGAAAATGGGCCAAATATTTCATAATATAAAAACTTTTGTGCCACTGTGCAAGTGGTCCACTTCTAATAAAAATTTAAAAAGTAAGAAATAAAATCCCGAGTAATACAATATGAGGGATAAAAATAATAGAAATAGGATAAAAATTTCATGTGAGAAAGGGGACGACAAAAAACCAAAAACACAATCTTGATAAGACAAGGAAAGAAATGAAACAAGGGAAAATGAGCTACTAAGAGCCTAACTTGAACTAATGGTTAATGAACGAAAACTTACACTAGCATGATAGAAACTATCTATTCATATACCAAAATTAGGTATCTACAACAAACAAATACAATCATAATGTTATTTTTTGTTGTCACCTTACTAGAAGTGATTAAATTTCAAGAAACTTCTTAGTGTCCGTAGCACTTATAGCACATTTTTAGGTCTCTTGGATCGTTTTTGAAACTCTTGACACTTGTTCTTAATTATCTCTAAAAAAATGGGCAAGGTTTGTAATAAGGTTTATATTTCATTTCTATCTTCATAACGAAGCATTGATCTACAAATTACAAATTAAATTCTAGATGTGCCTTTGAACCATATAGGTTTACCCTCTTAATGGATTTGAAAATACTAATTATACAAATACTATTTCATTACTATATGTACACATTTAATTAAATTTTAAGTGTAATCAATTTATTTATATATCATCAAATTAAAATATTTTTAATGTCAACAATTCATTGGCTTATTAGTAATTTTTTGAATCACAAAGAGTTCAATTAGAATCATGTCCCTTGAAATTTCGACAGAGTGGATACCCCTCATTCCTTAACATTAAACCTAAGAAATTCAATCAATATATGCAAAGCGAGTGTAATATTTATCCAAAAAATAAAAATGTTCATCCTTCAATTCAATAAGAATATGAATTATTAAAATAAATACAAAGGTTACTTTCTTTGTATAGAAATATAAATGTTTCATTAAGAAAATTTAATATACTTTTCAACTCTTATTAAATAATATATTATTCTTATTAAGACATACATAATGGGTTGGTGTGAAATTTTCACTCTTGGTACAAATTCTTAGTTTATTTATTAGTGCAAGGTTGAAGTGTAATATAAGTGATACTAACCATGTTGTCTTTTCAATATGTGTTTGCTTTATCATAAAGTTAATGATAAAGAATGAAGAATTTTTTTGCTATGTGAAAAGGGATGAATCCTTCTTGAAATGTATTTTTTATAACAATGGAAAGAATTGTTGTATTGGTGAAGACCACCAATGAGTCCCTTAAAAAATCAATAGGTCTTACTGTAAGTAAAATTTGACAATGGGTGATGATAATTGAATTAGTTTCTATAGATATTGATTCCATGTTTTCAATCATTATCTTTTTATAAAATCCTTGTAGATTCTCTAATCCTACTTGGATAGGTTTTAAGACCGACATTATAAAAAAACTCCATAAATCCTTTGTCTATGAATATAATGGATTTGAAGATATTGATTCCATGTTTTCGGTTATTATATTTTTCTAAAATCCTTGTAGATTCTCCAAGCCTACTTGGCTAGGTTGTAGGATTGAAATTATCAAAAAAATCCATAAATCCTTTTTCTATTAATATAATGGATTTGAAATTTCATATGTGTCAAAGTTTGTAATCTTTCCTCGTGATAAATAAAAGAATATTCTATTGATATTTGTTATTTTATGATTGTGATCTTAATTTTTTGTGAATTTTAAATTTGATTTTTTGGGTTGTGTGGTCTAAGGAATCCCTTTCTTGTGACCCCTAAATGCCACTACATCCTTGGTTTGCACACTATCCGGTGTATTAATTCCTTATCTATTTGATTTCAACATTTTTGATGATCCATATATTTTAGTTTTCTTATCATAATGATGTCATCTACCTTTGTACATTTTCTTGCATATCTCCATAACGGATAAGTTTCACATTCCACATACTTGTCAACATCTATAGCATTTATCATAGGTATAAATTTATTTTATCCAATTTTATTTTAAAACATTTTGAAAAATACTAGATTAAATGAATGCCAATTGTAAATAGGTCAAAAAGTGATATTTGACACTTGGAAATGTTATATTTATAATTTTTGGCACATTGTGAGAATTTACATGTATTTGACTCTCAAATTTATTTTTCTCCAATCTATTTACCCATTTGTTTTATTAATAACCCTCATCTTTCTCGTCATTATTATTCAAGATAACTTATTATATAAATCAATACCCTAAAAATTATTAGAAAAATAGCATCGAATTATCATATCCCTTCTCCTACCTCCAATTAGTACATGAAACCTCAAACACTACCATATTAAGGAAGTTTCCCACTCTAATTATATTATTCTAGGTGGCCAACCATTTTTTTTTCAAATTTGGGTATATTCATTTTATCGTTCTAGACACATTTTATAGGTCAAATATGGTAGGAAATTTATGAAGATTCACCTATACATACAAATTATCTATAATGGCATACACCACTTTTTATCTCTTGGAGCACCCCTATCATCTAAGACACTTTTACAAATCTTTGATATCATTACACACAAGGTATAGAAACATTTCAGATCTTCAAAGAGTATCCCTAGAAGATGACATTGAGAAAAATATGAATATAATAAGGTCAACTTTACATGGTAATAAGATTCAAAAAATTTAAAGGAAGGATCACATCTAGACTACTCATGGGTTTTCAAACATTCACATAAGAAAGAGATACATTTAGTTTGAGTCTTTTTAGAGTAGTGAAATATAGGGAATGTTTGGTCATCATGTGAATGTGTTGAAGTGAAATCAACCCAAAAATGTAGCATCTTTTAAAGTTGTTATGTTATCCAACATCAATTATTAGGTTTGGACAAGGAGAAATCACACTTTCTTCTTCATATGATATCGAAGGGTCAAACATGTCAAAACCCATATTTAAAACAAATACAAAAGGATTCAAATATTATTAGACTATAATTACCTCTTAGACATTACCTCCGGATCTAGACAATGTCGTTATATAAAGGTGTCTAACATTCTAGAAATATAGATAAATGTTTTTCCCTTAGTTTTCATTTGAGCCCATATTGACACATTTTAAATGTGTTTAAGGCCACGTAGAAGGTTTTAAGATCTACATATGATATAAAAAAATGTATTGATCTTTCTTTATTTTCTTATTTGTAGTTAATTACACATTATAATTCTTATTATTTTGTCTAATTGGAATTTCTCATGTTATGTAAATTATCTCAAGTTATATTACATTTAATATCTCTTGGTGTAAAATAAATATAACACAAAAAAATTCATGTATTGTCACTTATCTTTCACATGTGCATGCAATAACTACCATAATATACCTAATGAATATATAAATATGATTATTCCCATCCTATTGATATGGGAGTGCTTGAACATAAAAATTCTGTATAATCCTTCACCTTAAGTTAATGCAAAGAAATAACTCAATATGTAATAACATCATTATCATTCTCTTGCATCCCTAAATATAATAATATACCAATGCTTACATATATACTTATAGAATTTCTAATTAGGAACCTATTGACATGGAAGTAAACAAAAATGGGAGGGAAAAGTTAATAATGGAGGGAAATAACACTTGACAAAATAGGGTCAACCTAGGTAATATGGATCAAAAATTTTGAGGGGCTATTTCCATCACAATATGACCACTTTTATATCCCACACAAGTGGTATATTTCAAAAAAATTGGAAAAAGAAAAAATAAAAGGTGAGGAGTAGAGGATGAAGGAGAAAAATAGGAACTATTGTAGATATCTTAAATATAGCTATATAAAATACATTGAGAGATATCAATCTTAAAGAACTTATCTAACCTATGTGAAAAACCCAATATAGATACTTTGATATTGATATCTCTTGGTATATTTTAAATAGCTATATTTAAGATAGCTAAAATATTATTAAAATATATAAATATACTAATGTATGTATGTATGTGCTGAGATTTTTTACACCCACATATAAACGAGGACGTTTTATGTATCTTGCTCATTTTAGATCCTGGGGGAATGACTTAGGAAACGAGTTACGGGCATGTGGTGTTATAGATAAAAAAGTGGTGGAATAGAAGGAATGTAGTTTGTTAACACTTGGAGATTATTAATATACTCATATTTTCTGATATTTTTGGTAGTACTTCCTCAAAAAGATAGTTTTGATGTTGATAAGGGTCACTAGTTGTAAAAGGGTAATGTAAGGTAGAGAAGAAATGATAATTGTTTGGAAGAACTCTAGGTATGCTATCTTTATCATACCACCGTATGATTTACCAAATATACATATATTAACTCAATCCTAGCTTAGAAAATACTTAAGATAACAAGGAAATAAGTATGTGGATTGATTATTTTGGTAACACCCATTAGAAAACTCTTAATACTTCCTAGTTTCCTAGAATTATATTGTTAACAAAAATCCATTAACAAAAAAATTGAAACAATAATACTTAAAGTTAATGATTGAAATTTTGTTTCACAATTCAATATGATGCTACTAAATATCATGAAACAACATGTAGTCAATCAACTACACAATGAGTTAGGAAAATATCCGATTGCATATGCGATAATAATTTTATAATTAAGATGAAATCAATAGAACTTATGATGATGAAAGTAGCTACTAGAAACTTGTGCATTTTATGATAATGAAAATCATACAATTATTAATCAAAATAATTTATCTAGGAAATTTAACAAACAATTGAGCAACCAATATGTAGAAAAATTCACCTGAACAATCCTTATAATTTACAAGTGTTTTCTTCATAAAATTATTCCTCCTTGTTGGCCATTGTGTCTTAGTGTTGTCATCGATGTCAAAGTAATTTATGGAAAAGGGTGTCGTGGTTTAATTATAATCTCCATGAGGTGTAATTTAAGGTCAAACATGAAGGTTGATTGGTAGTGCCTAGTTTTGGTGAAGTTGTTATAGTGTCTAGACATGGTTTTAGGCATGGTGCAAGCATGGATGGTAATTTTATGGGTCCCAAAGGTTAGTATGAGTTCCATCATGGTACAAGAGGTGTGTTAGATGTGTCCAAGAGTCTACACATGGTCATCATGGTCAGTTCATGGGTTGTCATGGTTGAGTCAGTCATTATAGGCTTATTCCTAGTCCTAGAGCATGGTGTATGGTATGGTTTCTTGAGAGATGCATAAGGAAAGTCCTATACAATATGGGGAAAGGTGTTTTGATATCTTATAATAGGTGTATAATGATTTTTAGGTCATTTCTCATAGGTATGATGGTGTTTCATGGTCCTTTGGAAGAAAGACGATGAAGACAAGCTAAGTAAGCACATGTAAGCCATTATGGATAGAGATTTTTAGGAATATTTGAGCTAGGTGATTAGTTTGAAAAGTAATAGGATGTTGTCATGATGCTTCATGACAAATTTTAGGACAATATGTTAAAGAAATTTCAAGTTTTGTTTATTTTGGTAAAACTGGGTTGAGAAGAAGAAAAATATGGCTCAAATTGTGAGCTTTAAATACTCACCCACTCACACACAAAATTTTAATGGGATCCAAAATTATTGGGGGATGATTTTATATTGAGCTAAGAGTGTTTTGAAAAAATATTTTTTTCATTTAATCTTCGGGTTTCTATGAACAGTTTATTAAGAAGATAAGTTGGTTTGAAACCCTAGTAAAACCCTCCTATGGAAACTTGAGAGATTTATATTGTTTTGAATTTAAATTATATTGACATGTAAACGTGATGAATCATGGTTTACAAGGATTCCCCATATCTCATTTTAGTGTTCCAGTTGTTTTAGGAAGAGAGAAAAACCATAGTTTTAGGGAATTTGCGGCTTCGGGGATGAGATGGAATCTTCCGGATGAAAAACAAACTATTACAAAATCCTTGGGGGATGTGATACAAAAACATGAAATTTTTTGGATAGGTTTCTTTTAGAAAGTTTAAGATACATGTCCTCGATGTCAACCTACCGATTTCGTCCTTAAGGGCTAAAATGCTAGTCTTGTGGTTTGAGTTGAGTTTAATAATTTTACACAGTTTAGTCCTTGTGTTTAGTCATGAATAGTTGGTTGGAACATGATATGATGTGATGAATCTCTTGGAGTGGTAGGATGATTTGGTTTTTAGTTGAATACATAATGGCTTAGTAATCCCTAGTTGGATTGTTGAATAAGATGATTTGAAACATGTGTGCTAGAGTGATTTTATCCATGTGACATATACTTCTTAGTGTTTTAATATTTTCTCAGGTATCCCTTGAGGTATTACATGTTTTATATATTGGAATTTTATTTACATGTGTTTGTACATGTTTCTCTCAAGATTGGTTCTTGAGTCCTTGAAGCCTGAATGATTAGTTTCGAGAGATTGGATTTGTTGGAGGTCTTCCACTATGATTTAGGTGATGAAGTAAGTTTTTATGGAAAGTATATTTAGATAATATTATAATGGTATATGGTTTGTGTCTTGGTGAGTTTTTGATATGAGAACCAACTATGTTTTGAAGACCTATGTTAGGGGTATTGTATCCAATTTGGAGTAGTTGCAAAGTTTGAGTTGTTTGGAGGTCTTACACTATGATTTGGATGAAAATGTGAGTTTCTCCGAAAGAGGATTAATATACCTTCCCATTGGTATATGAAATATGTCATAATGATGTGTTTAGATATGAAAACTTATTTTTTCTAGGACTAACGTTATGGGAATTGAAGACCTAGTGGGGTTTACTTTTTTCTTGATATACTTCATGATGTTTGGATCGATGGAGAGGTTTCTTGGGCTTCTTGAATATTTTTATACAATATACTTGACTTGTGGGAAGCTGATGGATCCTTGATTTTTTTTTTTGGAATACCTTGAAGATCAAATCACATTTGCTAGAGCTTGAAGAGTGTGTTTTGATCTTGTTTAAGCATCTTGGTGATTTTTCATGAGGTCTTGAACCTTTCCGACCTACTTAGGTCATTTGAATTGAGTTATGTGATGTTGATGTTAGTTTTTTTGAGTTTGGATGACCAACCTACTTGGTCATGGCCTACCAGGGGTGTTTTGAGCTAGTGTTGGGTAAATAAGGTAGTGTAATGAGTCATTTGTTAGTAGTTGTGATTATGGAGTTATGAGAGTGTTAAGGGTTTATGGATAAATCTTAAGAGAGTCTTGAATACCTAAAGAAGATTGATAGTAAAATGTTCAAATGAAATTGACCTAATCAGCCATGAGAGGACAGATTTGAGTGAGTTGAAGGAGAGAGAAGTTTGAAGAGAGTTTGATATGTTTTGTGAGCTGAGATTGGATCATAATCAATTATGTGAACATCCTAGTTTATGAAATCATTAATTTATAAACTATCTTATGATGTGTAATATTCATAGGAGTGATTTGTTTTTACTAATATCAGAAAAGGTTTAGGGGTTGGTGCTCCTTGTGAGGTGGATGCCTCATTAAAAAATCTTGTAGGATGTGTAATATTCTTCCAATTCCAAGTGCTTTGTATAATATAAGCTAAGGTTTCAGTGGGTTTTCTTCCCCTTGAGGGTTTCCCACTTATATCTGGTGTCATGTGTTCTCTCTTTTGATTCTTGCACTTGTGATTGTTTAATACACACCTAATAAGCTCATATGGTTCATGGATGATTAGATGAATGGTTTTAATGATGCATGTATGTTATGGAAAATGAAATGAAATTTTTGTAGGACTGATTCACCCCCTCTTAGTCCATTTTGCTTATGAAAATTCATAACAAAGATGTTCCTTGAGAAGCAAGTTTGATAACTGAAGGGGATCCTATTGAAGCACAAGAAATGGGTAAATCATATCATGCTAAAGTAGATCTAAGAAAGAAGTATGAAGTTGTAGAGTCCTTGATTCATGTTTTACAAGATCATATTAGTTGCATTGAGTTAGATCATGATCAAGTCACCATGGATTTGAAATCATTAGTCAAGTGTGTGACATAAACCCTAAAATCTAAAGAAGAAGATTGTAACAGGTATGCAAATGAGTTGAGATCCTTAAAATTGGAATTGGGTTAGGTACACAACATGTTGAAGACATATGAGAAGTTTGAGAGAAGGTATGAATCCATAGATGATATTTTGAATAACCAAAATTCAAATAGTGATAATATTGGTTTAGGTTTCAAAGAAGTGCACATTCGAAGACATGAAGATTACAAATTTGGACCTAGTAATCAATCGACATGAAGGTGACCAAGAAGGCTAAATCAAGAAGGTCTAACCCTGCTATACAACCTAATGCAATGAGGTATGGTGTTTTTTCAATGGATATTGCTATGTTTGTCATGATTTTGGTCATAAAGATAGAGATTGCAAAATAAGGTCTTCTAGGAATGGTGAAAGCTTCTTCAAAGGTAAATTCTACTCATGTTGTGAGTATGGTCATAAAGCTAACGATGGTGGTTGGAATCTATGTATATATGAGTCAAGATGAAAGAAGAATGGTGTGGTGTGCTATAATTGTCACAAAAGGGTCACATTGCAAGTGATTAACTAAAATGTGGAATAATGGTAGTTAATCTAACTAGGAACAACAATAAATAAATATAGAAAGTGACCCAAGCAACTAGGCTAATGAAAATAGAAACCCTAATATGCAAAGAAGGATTGGAAGGAGCTTAGCTAATTTGGTGAGCTATCCGAGAGAAATAGAAGGAAATGACAGTGCGAGGTCCAATAAAGTGTAGATATGGGAAATTTGAGTGGATTGAGACGCCTAGGAGAGAATCATGGCACTTTGTGGGTGCCCTAGTCTACGTTCTGGGCACCCTAGTATGTGCATGAGGTCCATAAACTGAACTGTAGAGTTGTTAGATGATTCGAAGCCTTTGTTATCTGTCACATTAACTTCACTATACACTCGAGATATATGTCACAGATAATCAATGATTGAAAGGAGACTCTACAAAACCCCAAAATGAACATAAAACCCCTAAAAAATAAAGATGAATATGAAGGGTTCAGAGTGTTCTCATCCACCACAATGGTGGACAAGTACTGACTAAACATTACATTACATCTCATTCCTGATGTAGTTATATGTGCTTTTGTGTGCAATCATGCCCTAGGTGCAGCAAGGCATCTATTAGTTCCCCAGTACAAGCCCGAGTGCCCTAGTAAGAGATAAAACAATGCCAAATGGAAGAACTGACTGGGCGAGTAAATGTGGGAGGTCAGAAATAACGAAAAAAAGAAAAGTAAAATGGCCGAAAGATAAGGGTTAATTAGTAATTTCTTCACTCAAAAACCATATGAATAGTAGTATGATACCAAGACTAAATAATGTCTAAAGTGTGTGATTTTTTGAATATATTTTCCCTTACTTTTTGTTGGTGAGTAGAACACTCAGTAACATAAAGTAGATAGAGATGCGTACCTAATAATTTATGTAGAGTGATGTATAAATTCACGTTGAAGGACTAGGCAAAGCATGGAGTGACAAAAAGATGATGGAACGTAGAAACTAAAGATGCAAAAGAAAAAAGTGATGAGAGTGAACCTAGGGTATAAATACACATGTAGTTGTCGATGTGTGTGATGTACCTACATGGTTAGTATGTTGTGTGCTGCCACAAAATGTTGTTGTTGTTTCCCCATTATTGTAGTTGTTGTTTTTTTGACTGCTTGTTTCTCATACGGACAAACCTATAAGGAGAAAACTATCAATTATTTAAATATGCATGTATATGTAAAAACACATGTAAAAGATACTTGTATATGTATGTGAAAGCATGTAAATATAAATTACGTAAAGGAAAAATGGAACATGTGCACTTGATCCATATTGAGAGAAAATGTGTAGAAAGAGGATATCCTATCCTTGGTTTTGGGCTATCGACGCCATAAGCCAAAGAAGTGCGGGAGGAAAGATGCATTATTATCCAAACTATAACTATTTCCATGAAGTTGTATAAAGAGATCTTTGTACTTCTTGGTTTTTTTAGTGATCCGACACCACTCACTAAATTAGTGTAGAGAGAAAGTCCATTGTATCATCTAACCTATGACTACTCCCCAAAATGCTAAGAATTACCATGTTCTCTAAACCCACTCGTATAACCCATAATGTCAATGGCAGAAACTGGACTGAACTGAACTAGTGTAGTAGCATTGTATAGTATATAAACCCCAAATGATGCCCCCTTTTTAGGGGTGCATGTGACGTCACTGATATGAGAATGTGGCCCTAAAATAGGACCAATTGAATGAACTATGTAACTCTTCCCTATAGGGGGAAGGGAATGCACTAGATAGAAACCAAGGCATACACAAACAAAAGGCTAGCCAAAGACAAGTGTTAGTATGAACAAACATGTAGTGTAAGCCACACAAACAATGTATAAGCTACCAAACAATGTAGTAATGTAAACACACAAGAAGACAAATTAAGCCGCATAAAGTGGGCTGCAAACATGGGACATCACTCATGATGTTGTAAGATGCACAAGGCCATCATGGTCGCATACAACAAACAAGTGTGTACACCAAACAAAGGGCAAGGCCCGTATACAATAGCAAACAAAATAAGCAAGTACAAACAATAGATAACCATGGAAGCAAGTAATCCTACAAAAAAATGTTACACATGAAGCACCTATTAGCATGTTATAAAAATAACCAGTATGTCAAAAGCATGTATAACCATGTAATATAGAGTGCTAAGTACAAAATGAAACAATAACACATGTGAGAGATGAATGTGGATGCCCCCAACAACCAATGTAGGAGTGGTAGGAGGTGAACATCGTGCTACGTGAAAAGACTTGTATCTGCGATCAAAACTAAAACAAATCATGAATGCACATGTGTGTATGGTATAGATAAATGACATACAAGAGATATAACTAGCATGTGTAATAAAGTGACCATATACAAGCAAATGCAAGAAAGAGTAAAAGTAACCAAGATATGTAACATGATGTGGATGGATGGAATGGAATGCAATATGGATGGTAGAAGCCACGTGCCCCAAAAGTGAATGGAAATGTATATAGTGAGGTTCAGTTGGTTTTCCCCCTCAACCGTCAAGAATGAACCACAAACAAGAGTGCATCATCGGGAAATGGTCAAAATGTGTGTGGTGTCTAGCGCGCTATGATTAATGTGTATGTGTGAGGATATGTGACCTTGAAATGATGTGTCATCAACCCTATAGCCAAATCTTATATGATGACAAGATGATCAAATGGGTGATGATGTAGCATAAAACGTATATCACTACTAGATGAATAGAGGTAATGGTGAGGTAGCCTAAAGCATATACCACTACAAGATGAAGGGATAGGCAACCATTTAGCCTAAAGTGTATGTCACTAGCCTAGTAATTTCACGTGATAGAATGTCAATGGATGAATGGGTGTGTCCGATAAGGTCCATTTATGTTATATACGTATGGACCATGAGACTAGAGTGCATCATCAAGTAATGATCGAAATGTGTGTATATGAGAATGATGTGTGATAATGAAAAGATGAGAAATACGCTAATGCTAATGTAATGGGGATGCTACATGTGTATGTTATAAGTATGAGATGTTGTGATGGACGATGCTACTAGGTTGAGGGGGGATGTGTTTAGATGTTATTCCCCTAAGTGTACGTGAATGAATGAATTATCCAATGATAGTGAGGGATGAAGGTCCTCCGGTCGATGCATGTGGTGCCAAAAGCATATCACCTTGATCTAATAGTGGTGGTATATGAGACAAACGTTATGTTGGTGAATGAAGTCTATGTGCATGCGATGGATGAATATATGATGAAGCCCAGAGCGGAGAAAAATGTGTTGGTGATGGTGATCTACATGATGTCGAGCGTGAAGGTGATGGAAACCCACGCGGAACAAATGAAGGTGGTGATTTACATCGTGATGTAGTAACTATCCTAGGAATGGGCCTATACCTATGTGTAGGATTAGCAGAGCTATGAGGTCATGTAGACAACGCGTGAGTAGGTGAACTAGGAGTAGATTGCACTTTGAGTAACATAGAGTGTGATGTGTTAGACGATGTAGGTGGTGTGCTAACTAATGTATGAGGAGATGAAGACCATGGAGTAGAGGGAGGTACACTGTCAATAGAGATAACTTGATTGTTTTAAATAAATTTAAGTCACAAATTATTCATAGAGATAATAGATTGAGACCGACGAATCCAATTGAGACCAAGAAGCATGTCACACCCATCAAATATGTTTCTAATGAGGAAAGGCACAAGCATAGTAAGAGGACCAACCGTGATATGTAGTTTGATGACACCAAAGGGTTTGTTCATAGGGTATTCAATTTGTGATAGAGGGTAACCGATAGCCTTAAGAAGTGGAATGGAACATGCACTAATGGGCCATGATGGGTCAACCTTAGTATTATTGATAGGGACCAAACAAACAGATGTCATAATATGGAAGTGATTAGATGTGAAATTTTCCTGATAATCATGTTTATAGAAATATATGATGTGTAACAAAACATCAGTATGTGCAACTAAGAAATCAAGAGTCCCTATTGCAGGAGAAGGCATTACATGATATACATGATTATTCGATGAGTTATTTACTTTTGTATCATGCTTGGGTAGAGGGTTATTAAATATTTTGAGCTTATGATTCTCATTGATAGGTGGAGATTGTGTAGATTCTAGAAGCTCAATTTGACCATCGTTAATCAAACCTTGAATGAGCAATCGTAGTCAAAAGCAATAATCGGTGGAATGTCCTACACATTGATGATAGTCACAATGGGAATTTTCATCAAAGTTACACCCTTTTGGTCAAGATGGATCAACTTGTAGAGGGGAAGGTAATGTAATAAGGTTACTATCAACCAATTGTGGTAACAAAATTCATGGAGGGATGCTAAACCTAGAAAATCTATGCCTAAATGGTTGTGATTGTAGTTCCTTAGTGGTAGAGACTGCATTAACATTAACCTTTGTATCAGAGGATTTTGTTGCAAATGGCTTGAATGTTGACTTAGATTAAAATCATGTAGATGATGTTTTCTCCTGATACTTAAGCTTGCTTATAGCTAAGAGATTGGTTTCACAAAACTTTAGAGTATGATAAATTTGATCAAATGAAGGAGAGGTCTCAAAAAAAAAAAACTTTCCTAGAGAGGCAAAAGAGACTATGAATGAACATATCTTGAAGCTTGGTATCTGTAAGTATATTAGACATCTTAGCTAAGTTGTTTTTATAGCACAAGACATAATCCAATAGGTGTTCGTTATACCCTTGTTTAAGTTGTGCAAGTTGAGCATATGATATCTTAGAGCCAATGTTAATAGAGAAGTGAGTGAGGAAAGTATCAGCCAAATGTGTGAAAGAGACTACCGAATGAACAAGGAGGTCATAAAACCAACACATCGCATAATCTTGCAAACTATGAGGAAAAATCTTAGTGAGTATAGTGTGATCATCTGCATAGTCGAGACATGCTACATGGAAATCTCGGAGATGCTCTTGTGGGTCACCATGGCCTTTAAAAATGGGTAATTTGGGAGAGATGAAGTTAGGTGGCAATGGATAAGAAGATATAGCTGGTGCGAAAGGGGTATGCATCAATGAAGTAGAAGCTAAAGATGGGGATGCACAAGAAGTAGTGAATTAGAGTTGTCAAATTTTATTTTGCAAATCTTGATATAAAGATGTTAAATCGGGGGCATTCGAGGAAGAGCCAAGTTGCATATTAGGCATGCCAAGGTGAGTAATGGACCTGGTAGTTGCGAGAATAGGAGAAAAACATAAGTGGGTGGAGTGGAGACAATGGGAGCTGAAGAATGAGCAAGCACCAAGGTTGAAGTGATAAAAACTAAACAATACTAAAACACCAAATATTATAAA
The DNA here is from genome assembly GCA_018340775.1 of Taxus wallichiana var. yunnanensis. Taxonomy (NCBI): domain Eukaryota; kingdom Viridiplantae; phylum Streptophyta; class Pinopsida; order Cupressales; family Taxaceae; genus Taxus; species Taxus wallichiana. The sequence continues at coordinate 423,765,560 of CM031243.1, read as the reverse complement.
TTAGAATTTGAATTCATTTGGGATATTGTATTCATCTAGAGATAGCTTCTTATACAAATGCTTGATCCTATAATCTAGGTCTCAAGTCTTATCACTTAGTCTTTCTCATATTTCTCTCCATGAATCTCTCAAGCTTATCCCTAAGATCACTCAAACTCCAAAATAGCTACGTGAGTTGTTTATCACAACACACTCACACTAACTATATTATTAATATGAGTTATATAAACTCATTATTAATAATATTACAATATATTAATACTATTACACAATATATTTGTAACATTCATTCCCCTATTGTTAACATTATTAATTCCCAATATACACTCCCCTAATGTTGACAAGGTAGAAAAAATAATCACACTTCCTTCTGCAGCTTGCCGCCCATGCATGCTCATGATCTAGATGGTTTTGTAGGACAGCCAACAACCTCAACAAGGATGGTTTTACAGGACAACCAACAACCTGAAACAAAGGATGGTTTTATAGGACAACCAACAACCTAAAACAAAGGATGGTTTTACAGGACAACCAACAACCCAAATATCACATTGTTGCTTTTACTTTTGTTTTCGTTTGTCCACTATGTATTTCCTTAAGGGAATATGTAGGAACTAATGATTACTGAAATCATACTGTAAATCTGAAATAAAAGAAAACACACACACACACACACACAAAGAGTCACCACAACTTTGTGCAACCCCGTCATTGGTGACTGACGAGAGGTCGTTGATTGACCTCTAGCCTCCATTGCCTCTTTCCTCCATGAAACATGTTGTTATCTCAGTTGATATTGAATTTGAGGCTCAATTGTTTCCACATTTTTATTATATAGTATCCCTACCACAATGTGAAACAACTTATTTTTCAGACGTCGGGTAACACCGAAAATGCATCCGTGAGGAATTTTTTTTTTTTTCAAATTTTTTGACTACAATGGCAAATGATGACTTTATGACATTGATTCTTTAAATGACACTCTTGAATGACTAGGACACAATAACTCTTTTTGACCATACAAGATGGAAATACGAAATGGATGATAAAAAACAACTATCAAAAAGTAATTAAAGATTACTTTTTATAACAATTTTTGACTTGATATGCTATCTTAAGAAACTTATAAATGATAATGAAACTTTTGAACTTAACATAAAAAATTATTACGACATATAACACCTTCAAGACAACAATTTCTTTACAGGACAAGTTTTCCTTGATTCCTCACTATGAGGACTCACAATGACATTCTAATAATGTATTATGACTCTAAAAAAACATGTAATGATTATAATGGTATAATTGTAAACCTAAGACACAATAAACAACAAATGTCTATGGAAATTGACCCATGAAAAATTTTAATAACATTTTAAAAAGCGTTAAACTAAACTGAAGCTGATTTCATCGAAAACAATTTAATATTGACAAACAAAACAACCTACTTGATTGAAAAATTATCGGTATGAAAGCGAGAGGATTGTCATGTAAAAATGCATAAAATTTTAGTTTTACAAGATTGTGCCCAGATCTTAAAGAGCATCGTCCTCCATAAATTCCTTCACTGCAGGTCTGGAAACCATAAGTGCACCGATTAAAATATTGTGATAAAGAAATGATATGCCCGATCTGGCGAGATAAGTACCAAATCTTGTTCATGCAAAAATACAAAATTTTTATTATTAATAATAGATTCATGTTGGCTATTGCTATGGCTTTAACCACTTTCGCACATGCGTCCATACTACCAAATGGTGAAGATTTGGATTGAATAGTGAGAGAGGAAAGAAATCCAGCTAGTGCTAGATCTTCACATTATATACATGATTATGTAGATTAAAAAAATCCACAACATCTCATCAATGAAGTTGATGCACAGGAAAGGCGCGGCTAGACAAATCACGCAGGTAGAAGAATATGGTTACGCAACCCACTACGTTGGCTTTCAATGGCTGCGCAAAATCCTCTCTGATGAATCAGTCAAATAAATCTCATAGAAATGTGGATCAGATTTCCCTAAATGGAAGCAGATTGATAGTAGCCTTGGAAAACTATGAATGTGTGAAGAACAATACATGATTTTGGATGTGAACCTGCTCGATACCACTTTGATAAAAACTACATAATAATAAAACACTTTGAATATTATAAATTAAAATTTGAATTCATTCAGGGATATTGTATTCATCTAGAGATAGCTTCTTATACAAATGCTTGATCCTATAATCTAGGAGTCAAGTCTTATCACTTAGTCTTCCTCATATCTCTCTCCATGAATCTCTCAAGCTTATCCCTAGGATCACTCACACTCCAAAATAGCTACGTGAGTTGTTTATCACAACACACTCACACTAACTATATTATTAATATGAGTTATATAAACTCATTATTAATCATATTACAATATATTAATAATGTTACACGATATAATTGTAATGAAGCTTCACGAGTTTTCTTAGCAGCGATTAGAGCATGCAAGACATGAGGGAGATGAGTAGGATTTTTGTGTAGGGAATTTTGAAAGTCGATGAATCGTGATGAGTTGATCTTGGTCAACATTAGTGTCTTCATCATAGGACTTCTCACTATCAGATGCTTCTATTTCATGGAGAGGGACATTGTGTGAATTATCCAAAGGATTGTCAGTAGTAGCTATAGAAGTAGGGATATTAGCCATTGGTTTGGAAACCCTACGAGCAGACAAAGGAAGATCACAATATTGCAAAGACCAAAAATTGCCACTACAAATGATGGTCATACAAATAAAAAGACCCAAGGAGACAAGGTATTCAAAGTTTGGGTTCACCAAAATGATTAACTAAAATGTGGAATAATTGTAGTTAATCTAACTAGGAACAAAAAAAAAAATAGTAAATAAAAGTAGTAAATAAATGTAGAAAGTGACCCAAACAACTAGACTAATTAAAACGAAACCTAATATGAAAAGAAGGGTTGGAATGAGCTTAGCTAATTGGGTGAGATTATTGGACTATGTCTCAAAGCTAACTAGAGAAATAGGAGGAAATGAGCGTGTCGAGATCGATAAAGTGCTGTTGGGCAATATGAGTGGAATGAGGCACTGGGAGAGAATTAGGGTGCATGTGGGTTCCCTAGTCTTCATTTTGGGTGCCCTAGTACGTGCGGGAGGTCTAGAAACCAAACTTACAGAGTTCTTAGATGATATGAAGCCTTCATTTTCTATCACATTAACTTCATTGTACTTCATTGTTTGTCGTGAATAATCAATGATTGAGAGGAGAGCTATAAAACCCCAAGATGAGCATCAAACCCTATAAAATAAAGATGAAATGAAGGGGTCAGACTATCCTTAGCTACCAAAATGGTGGACTTACTAAGTGTTGCACTACATCTCAGACATGATGTAGTTCTATGTGCTTGTGTGTGCAATCATGCCCTAGGTGAACAATCTCACTTTGTGAAAGTAGCAAGCAATAACTATGTGTAGAAAATGTAATAGAATAGTGGATGGAATAGAATGAACTTCCCTCTTATGCAATGTGATGTAGATAAACCAACCTTGTGCCTTTATGATGAAGCTAGATGGATGCAAGTTTATCCCTTGATGGATGTGACCTTAGGTGATGATAGTAGTGACTAGTGCTTGGTCCCTCATTATCGTCACATAAATTTATATTTATATGGTTCTCTTGTTCTAATTTCGTAATTAACCCTAAAAAGGCTGACCACAAGAAAGATAAAAATTTTGAAACAATTAGAAAGTTACCAAAAAGTGGAAGGAAAGTGGGAAAAGGATCAAGGCACCACGACGTGGACTAGGGTGCCTGTTAGTGCCCTAGTACAAGCCCATTGCCCGGTTAGAGATAAAATGAAGCCAAATAGAATAACCGATCAGGCGAGTAGATGTAAGAGGTTGACGGTAATTATAGAAGGCAAAGTAAATTGGAAAAAAGATGGGGGTTAATTAGTACTTTCTTCACCGAAAAACTATATGAATAACAATATGACTGCGGGACTAAATAATGTCTAAGGTGTGTGATTTTATGAATACATCAAGATATTTCCACTAATGTAAATATCCAAGGTATAATAGGAATTTGTAAGCATCCAAAAGGCAAGTGAATAAAGTTTTCAAAATAAAAATCAGTCCTAAGAATGAATATGCGACACTCAAGTCTTTCCCTATGTTCAAGAAGGATGTTAACAAAGAAAAAGAGGTCAAGAAGAGCTGATTCTCAATCTGAATTATATAACATGAAGTCTAATCCTATAATTTTTTTTTCAAAGAAGGAAAAATTCAAACAAGATGGAAGACAAGTTCATCAAGCCCAAGTCAAATCAAGGAGGTATGTTTGCTTTGATTGAAGAAGAAAGATGTGAGGAAAGTCATATTTTCCTTACTACTAGTTAACTAAAATGTGGAATAATGGTAGTTAATCTAACTAGGAATAGTAGTAAATAACAGTAAATAAATATAGAAAGTGACCCAAGCAACTAGGCTAATGAAAATAGAAACCCTAATGTGCAAGAAGAGTAAGGAAATGACTTAGCTGATCCAGAGGTTGATCTGGACTATGTCGTAAAATGAAACTGAATATTATGGAAGTAGGAATGAACATGTAGAGGTCCCAAAAAGGAAAGATATGAGTTGTTTGGCTGGACTGGGGCACCTAAGAGAGGATCAAGGTGCCTATGGGTGCCTTGGTCTCGAGTTACGATCGTAAGGGTGCATGCGGGAGGTCAGAAACCAAACTTACATGGTTGGAAGATGATATGAAGCCCTCGTTGTCTATCATGTGTAATTCGTTGGTCTGTGCCAAATGTTGTCAATGATCAATGATGAAAGATAGACTTACAAAACCCTAAAACAAGCATCAAACCCTAAAAAAGAAAAATGCAAATGAAGGGGTCAGATTATCCTCATTTGCCACAATGGTGGACTTACTAACTAAGCGTTGCACTAAATTTCAGACCCGATGTAGTTCTATGTGCTTGTGTGTGCAATCATGCCCTAGGTAATCTTTTTGCCAATCATACTTTGCTAAAGTAGCGAGAAATAACTATGTGTAGAAATGTAATAGAATGATGGATGGAACATAATAAACTTCACTCTGTAAAGTGTGATGCAAATGAACCAACCTTGTTCCTTTTGATAGAGCTAGATGGATGTAAATGGAGCCTTTGATGGATGCAACCTTCACTGACGATATTAGTGAATAGTGTTTAGTCCCTCATTATGGTCTCATAACTTTATATTTATATGGTTCTCTTATTCTAATTTCGTAATTAACCTTGAAAAGGCCAACCACAAGAAATATGAAATGTTCAAATGGCTAGAAAGTGCCCAAAAAGTGGCGGGAAAGTGGGAAAAGGATCAAGACACCTCGACTGGGACCAGGGTTATTGTGGGCACCCCAATACAATCTTGGGCACCTCGGTTAAGGCTAAAATGACAAAAAAAGACAAAAATAGGTCGAGAAATTATGTGCTTGGAAGGTCAGCAATAATGACAGAAAGAAAAGTAAAATGGTCAGATGATGAGGGTTAATTAGTACTTTCTTCACTCAAAAACCATATGAATAGTAGTATGAGACCAGGACTAAATAATGTCTAAAGTGAATGATTTTGTGACTAGATTTTCCCATACTTTATGTTGGTGAGTGGAACGCTCGGTAACATAAAGTAGATAGAGATGTGTACATGATTTCCATGAAGAGTGATGTAGAAAACACACAAAAGGACTAGAAAAAGCGTGGAGTGACAAAAATATGATGGAGTGTGGAAACTAAATATGCAAAAGCACAAAAACATGATGAGAGTGAACCTAGGGTGGAAATGCATGTGTAGTTTTTGATGTGTGTGATGTACATGCATGGTTAATATGGTGTGTGCTACTATAAAATGTTAGTGTTGTTACCTAATTGTTGTAGTTGTTGTTGACTATGGTTACTTTCTTCTCATACAGCCATACCTGTAAGGAGAAGATGATTAGGAAGTCAAATATGCATGCATATATGCAAAAACACATCTAAAAGATGCATCTATATGTAAGTGAGAGTGTAAATGTAAAATATGTAAATGAAAAATGGAACATGTGCACTGATCTGTGATGAGAGAAAGGGTGTAGAAAGAGGATATCATGTCTTGGTTTTTTTGGGCGATCCGACGTCATAGGGAGGAATTCCGTTGTATCCTCCAACCTTTAACTGCTTCCTTGAACATGTGTGAAGAGATCTTTGTACTACCTAGTTTTTGGGCGATTCGACGCCACTGGCCAAAGTAGTGTAGAGAGGAAGTCTGTTGTATCCTCTAACCTATAACTTCTCGCAGAATGTTAAGGAATACCCTATCCTATTAAATCATATGTATGGGGTTTGTAGACCTGGTCTAAACCCACTCACTGTATAACCCATAATGTCAAGGGTGAAAACTGAACTGAACTAAACCGATGTAGAAGTGTTGTATAGTATGTAAACCCCAAATGATTCCCCCTCTTTGGGGGTGCATACGATGTCACTGATAGGAGAATGCATACCCAAAAGAGAACCAACCACATGCACTCTATAACTCGCCCTACATGGGGAGGAAAGTGCTTGGTAGAAACCAAGGCACACACAAACAAGAGGCTAGCCAAAGACAAGTGTTAGTACAAACAAACATGCATGTAGAAAGTAATGTGTAAGCTATGAAAACAGTGTGTAAGCTACCAAGAAATGTAGCAATGTAAACATGCAAGAAGACAAAAAAGTTGCAAAAACAAGCTACAAACATGGGACATCACTCATGATGTCGCAAGACACGCAAGACCATCATGGTCACATACAACAAACAAATGTGCACACCAAATAAAGGGTAAGACCCGCATACAATGATAGAAAACAGTAGACAAACAAGTACAAACAACATATAACCATGGAAGCAAGTAATCCTACAAACAAATGTTTCACATGAAGCACCCGTTAACATGTTATAAAGATAACCAATATGTCAAAAGCATGTATAACCATGTAATATAGAGTGCTAAGTACAAAATGAAATAATAACACCTGTGAGAGATGAATGTGGATTCCCCAATGACCAATGTAGGATGGGTAGAAGGTGAGCATCCATACTACGTGAAAAATACATGTATCTATGATCAAAACTAAGAAAAAGCATGAACATGCATGTGTGTATGGTATAGATAAATTACATACAAGATATCTAACTAACATGTGTAATAAAGCAACCATATATAAGAAAGCGTAAATAAGAATAAAAGTAACCAAGATATGCAAGATGGAATGATAGGAGCCGTATGCCCCCGAGTGAATGGAAATATATGTAGTGCGAGTTCATTTGGTTTTCCTCCTCGAGTAGTCAAGAATGAACCTTAAATGAGAGTGAATAATTGGGAAATGGTTGAATAGTGTGTGTTACGTCTAACACATTGTGATGAGTGTGTATGTATGTAGATGAGATGCAACCTAAAAATGATGTGTGTGACCCTTATATATGATGTATATATCTTACAAGATGATTGAAAGAGTGATGATGTATCCTAAAGCATGTATCACTACGAGATGAATAGAGGGAGTCATGATGTATCCTAAAGCATATACCACTACAAGATGAAGGGACAAGTGACCATTTAGCCTAAAACATATGTCACTAACCTAGTAATGTCGTACGATGGAGGGTTGAATGGTAAACATGTGAGTATGATAAGGTCCACTTTATTTGTAAACCCTCAGTGATCGAATATGGACTAAGGAACTAAAGTGCATCATAGGATGGTGAGTGCAATGCGTAGAATAAGGTGTAGTATGTGTGATGACCATATGATGAGTAAAAATGTGTAAAATGCAATGCAATGTAATATGTGTAGATATACTAGTAATGTGAGATGCGTGTTATGTAGTATGTAGAATGAGTAATGCTAAATGCTAGGACAATAGTAGTGTGACACATGTATGATGAAGACTAGTACGATGTATGACATGTAGATGTGTAAATGTCGAAATGATGTAAACTAAAAGAATATCTTATAATGTAAGATGTGTGGTGGGTGAATAGATGAAATGTGTAGTGTAGTGTGTGGGGTTCATGTGTAGTATGCCCTCAACAGTCAAGTGTGAACTGAAGCACAAGAGTGTGTCATTGGGTAATGATGATACTGGTATAAGTGTGATGAGTGCTCAATGTGATGGGTTTGTGAGACTAATTTTAAGAGGTGGTTGCTTGACTTGAGTAGATTGCATAGGTGGTGCTTGAGTGACGGAAGATGAATCATTAGAAGTGATGAATGGATGCTCATTAGACATCGGGTTCACTAAAATGATTAACTAAAATTTGGAATAATGGTAGTTAATCTAACTAGGAACAACAATAAATAACAGTAAATAAAAGTAGTAAATAAATATAGAAAGTGACCCAAGCAACTAGGCTAATGAAAATAGAAATCCTAATGTGTAAGAAGAGTAAGGAAATGACTTAGTTAATCCAGGAGGATGATCTAGGCTGTGTCATAAAAACAAACTAAATATTATAGAAGTAGGAAAGAACATGCGGAGGTGTCAAACAGGATAGCTCTAAGTTTTTAGGATGGTGCAGGGCACCCGAGAGGATCAAGGCACTGTGCGTGGGTGCCATGGTTTGAGTTTTGAGCACTTTGGTTTGTACAAGAGGTCCAAAAACAAACTTGTAGGGTTGTAAGATAATATGAATCCCTCATTGTCTATCGTGTGTAATTTTTTTCTCTCGAACCAAATGTCATAAATGATCAATGATGAAAGATAGACCTGCAAAACCCCAAAACAAGTATCAAACCCTAAAAATGAAAAATGTAAATGAAGGGGTCAGACTATCCTCAGTTGTCACAATGGTGGACTTACTAATTAAGCAATGCACTACATATGAGACTTGATGTAGTTCTATGTTCTTGTGTGTGCAATCATACCCTAGGTGCTCTTGTGCCAATCACACTTTGTGAAAGTAGCGAATAATAACTATGTGTATAAATGTAATAAAATGATGGATGGAATAGAATAAACTTCCCTCCTATGCAGTGTGATGCAGATGATCCAGCCTTGTGCCTTGTTATGGAATTAGATTGATGCAAATGGTGCCTTTGATGGATGCAACCTTAGGTGATGATAGTAGTGACTAGTGCTTGGTCCCTCATTATGGTCTCATAAATTTATATTTATATGGTTATCTTGTTCTAATTTCGTAATTAACCCGAAAAGGCCGACCACAAGAAATATGAAATGTTCAAACGGCTAGAAAGTTCCCAAAAAGTGGTGGGAAAGTGGGAAAAGGATCAAGGCACCTGAATGGGACCGGGGTGCTCAAGGCACCCCAATACAAGCATGGGCACCTAAGTCAAGGCTAAAATGATGTAAAACAACAAAAATAGACTGGGTAAGTATGTGCTAAAGGTTGGCGATATGATAGAAAGAAAATTAAAATGGCCAAAATATGGGGTTTAATTAGTACTTTCTTCACTCAAAAACCATATTAATAATAGTATAAGAATGATACTAAATAATGTCTAAAGTGTGTGATTTTGTGACTACAATCTGTTATTCAATCTCCTATACGTGAAAAGTTAAAGAAACTAGGTATTTGGGATACTTAAAGAGTCATAAGGTATGGGATTGTATCTATCCATGAGGTTTGAGTTTAGTTATTACTAGTCCTTCTTTTGTTGCTAGGTGTCTAAGTCTATAGAAACGTAAGCATGAATAAGGTATTTCTAGGTGCATATTTCATGTTGATATTCTTGGTCAAATTAATTAAGGTTGAGTCTCATTCTCTCATCTATCAAAAGGTATTCAAATGTGTTGTGTATTTGAGTAAAGAATAGTCCAAAAGTGAAATAATCCAACACGTTGAAATATATACAGTATGATCATTCTATCAAGACTTAGAAGGAATCAAGAGTCTAATTTCAAAGTGTCAAGAAGGTCTATGTATGTCATTAGACCCTTTAGAGTCAACATTACCTTGATTTGTGAAAATTTTCAATAAGTGTCTCATGTTATTGTTATAGTCAAAGTGCTCAAAGAAGAGTCATGGTATCATCATGGTTGTGTTTATCATCAAATGGAAATGGTTTCATCATGAGGTCCGAAGGTCTAATGTTATGTGTTTCTAAGCATGTTGAGAAACTATGTACCATCTTCTTAAAATAGGTGGAGTCTTCCATAAGGTATGTTGAAGAAATATGTATGTATTATTCCTTGGGAAGTATATGTTATCAGTCATGAAATAAATGGCTTGAATGATATTTTTGGAGCATAGCTATAGGTATAATATATAAATATTAGTATTAGTTAAAATAGAGATGTGTTTCTACAAGAAGGATCCACATGATGAAGATTGATCCAAGAAGGAATAAGGACTGATGTTGATGAGTGAGATTTTAAGGTTGAATTCATCAAATTTGTATCCCTAAATTTGAGTAGTAGTCATGATGGAAACATGTTCTCCTCTACTCTTAAAGGTCTCCCGGGTGTTTCAATACAAGTGATGTCTCACACAGAAGAGATCTAGTGATGGTTGAAGTTGTTATGTCACCAAGGAGTGTGTGCAGAGTCCATGAAGGTCAAGATTTGTGCCAAACATCCCAAAGGGAGCATTAATGATCTCAAATTCTATGAAAGAGGGTGTTTGTAGGCCTCTAGTAGGATATTTGTGGACGAGGGTTCCCATAGATCAATTCAAATGTATTGAAGTAAAATAGTGCTCCTAATATCTAATCTAGGTTTTGTAGCAGACAAATCTTGATATATGAAGGTATGCTTTGATTTTTATGTTGCTCATCTTATGAAGACTACTATGTTCATTGGTCAAGTTGGCCTTTTGAATTTTGAAGGTACAATTTTTTGATAAATAATAGATATATGCCTATATCTAGTAGGGTGTTTCCATGTATGATCAAGTTTTGAAAAAATGAGAGTGTGTGTCTAAATTATTGATCCATGAGTAATTTGTATCAAGTGTGGTATTGCATTGAGGAAGAAGTTTGAAGAATTTTTAGCTCTATCAAGTCTATAGATGTGTCTCAAACATGAATATGGAGTGTCAAGATGATTTTCAAAGCTATAAGTGTCTTATGCAGAGACTTGAACCTTGACAAGGGATTGTGAAGTGTGCAAGAAAATTTGAGGCGTCATGAAGGAGGCATACAATCAAAAATGTGATAGAGGTAAATAAATCCTAAGGTCCTGATTAAATGGTGTAGTATTTCTTGCAAGGCATGAGGCATGTCATTTGCTAGTATGTATTTGCATCATGAGGTTAGTATGATATAATGTGTGCATTTTCAAAATAATGAAGCTTCAAATAATCATAATATGTGGTATGCCTTTCAAGTTTGGTCATGAAGTTGATATAGTGTTGTAAGGAATTAATGATACTATTACAGTCATAACATGGTGTTGATGATGTCTATTATGGTGCATAAACTTGAGGGGGCTGAATTATTATTATCCTTGAGATGTGAAGAAAGACGTGTTGCATGATAGGTATAGTTTGATCAAGTATATCATAACAAAGTGAATAATAACATGTTGTATGCTATAATGATGAGCTACGAGGTTTGTGGAGGTCTATTAGAGTAGGGGGAACCAATGTTAATCTTCCATCAGGTGTAAAAAGTGTAACGAAGTCATTGTATGTAGATTTATTGACTGATAACAATATGACATATTGTAAGAGTTAGGAGGATTGATCATAAGGCAATGAACACTAAAGAAATGGTTTAGGACTGTGAAATTCATGATAACTCATTCATGACATATGGTTGAGGTATGATCCCTGATATTTACATTTTTAGTTAGACGAGAGATAGTGTGCGAGATAGGGCGAGTCACAAATTGGTGTCTCATGAGCTATGGATACTTCTATGGCATGTGGAAAGTTGGAAAAAATAGACTAAAATTGTGGTTTAGGGACATTGGTCCTAAAGATGGCTATGATAGTATTTGAGGCAAATTTTGTGTTTTTGGCATGGTATAGACCAAGAAAGATGATGTTTGATAGGAATGAAGACAAATATGGTAGATATACTGCAAGGGGAGTCATGTTAATGCTTCTTAACAAGTCCATGGATCTTTTTACTGTTGTTTATAGACAATAAATAGAGTATAGTCCCGGGGAGAGTCATGCAAGAAAGTAAGTTTGAGTTTGTGCATTGTTTACATTATGTCTTGTTTTCATTTTCATGTTGATTCATCATTGTATCCTATTTCATAGATGTAAAAGGGGGATAGAAGCATTAGAAACATGAAAATTAAGGTATATTAGGTGTGTTTTATCTTGGGGTTTCCATCAATGTTTTTGAAGGTGGTTTCCATTAATGAAAAATGTGGCTATTATTCACCATTTTTCTTAGTTTTTTCATTGATGTAAAATCCATTAATGGAAAAGGGTGTCATGGTGTCATGAAATTCTCCATGAGATGTAAGTCAATATAAACATGAAGGTTGATTGGTAGTGCCTAGTTTTGGTGAAGTTGTTATAGTGTATAGGCATGGTGTAAGCATGGATGGTAATTGTATGAGTTCCATCATGGTCAAGAGGTGTGCTATAGGTTTCCAAGCATCTACACATGGTCATCATGATCATTTCATGGGTTTTCATTGTTGAGTCAGGTCATTCTAGGCCTATTCCTAGTCCTAGAGCATGGTACATGGTATGGTGACATGATAAACGGAGTAAGGAATTCCTATCTAATCATTGGAAAGGTGTCATGATTTGTTGTATCAGGTTTATGGTAAGTTACATGTCATTTCTCAAAGGTATGATGGTGTTTCATGGTCCTTGGGAAGTAAGACAGTGAAGAAAAACTAAGTTAGTACATGTAAGTCAATGTGGATAGAAAGTTTCAAGAATATTTGTGATAGGTGATGAGTTGGGAAAGTTATAGTATGTTGTCATGATGCGTCATGACAAATTTAGAACAATATGTTGAATAAATTACAAGCTATGTTGATTTTGGTAAAACCGAGTTGAGAAGAAGCAAAATCGACTCGAATTGTAAAATTTAGATACTCACCCAATCACACACACTTTGCATGGAAATGAATATTTTGGGGATGATTCTACATTTAGCTAAGAGTTTTTTAAAAATAATGAGGTCATTTAATCATCGAGTTTTTATGAACAATTGTTAAGAAGATAAGCTAGTTTAAAACCCTAGAAAAACCCTCCTTCTAGAGGGACTTGGGATATTTGTCTTGTTTGGTATTCAAATTGTCTTGACATGAAAAATTGATGAATTAGGGTTAAAGAGGATTCCGTGTAGCTCATTTTTGTGGTGGTTTGGTGTTTGAGCTATTATGGTAAGAGAGAGAAAACCCTATTTTTAGGGAATTTATAGTTTCGGGTATAAGATGGAAGCTTCTGGTTGAAAACCAAACTATTAAAAAATCCTTGGGATATGTTCTACACATCCATGAAAATTCTTAGATAGGTTTCTTGGATAAAATGGAAGATACACGTCCTCAAAGTTGGCCTACCGATTTTGGCCTTAAGGGTTAAAATGTTATTCTTGTGGTTTGAGTTGAGTTTGATCATTTTGCATAGTATAGTGCTTGTTTTTGGTCATGGATAGTTGGTTATCACCTGAAATGATGTGATGAAGCTCCTTGAATGGTATGATGAATTGGTTTTCAATTGAATACCCAATGGATTAGTAAGCCCTAGTTGGTTTGCTCAAGAAGATGTTTGAAATAGGTGTGCTAGAGTGAATGTATCTATGTGACATATGATTCTTAGAGTTTTTAGTTGTTACTCTAGTCTCCCTTGAGCTTTTCCATGTTTTGGTTTATCTTGTAAGTTGATTTGGAGGTGTTTGTACATGTTTCTCTCAATACTAGTTCTTAATTCCTTGAATGCTGAATGAGAGATTTTAGAGTTTAGCTTGGTTGGAGGTCTTCCACTATGATTTGGGTGATGAAGTTATTTGTATAGAAATTAGATTTAGATCCCTTTCTAATGGTATATGGTTTGTGTCTTGGTGGGGTTTTTATATGATAACCAGGTTTGTTTTGAAGACCTAGTTTTGGGGTCTTGAAGCTAGTTTGGAGAAGTTGTAGAGTTTGAGTGGTTTGGAGGTTTTCCACTATTATTTCTATGAAAATTTGATTTTTTCCAATAAGAGGATTCAAATACCTTTCCATTGGTATATTATTTGAGTTATAATGATCATAATATCTATGTTAACTCATTTTATTTCTAGGATTTAATTTCTGGGCATTTATGACCTAGTGGGGTTTTCTTGCTTATTAGAATACTTGATGATGTTTGGAGATGATGTAGAGGTTTTTAGGCTTTATGAAGATTGTTAGAGGATGATCCTAAATTGTGTGGAGTTGATGGAGCCATGAAAAAGTTATTTGAATACATTGAAGATAAGATTTCACTCGTTAGAGCTTGGAGAGTGTGTTTTGAGCTTGTTTGAGCATCTTAGTGCTTGCTCATGATGTCTTGACTCATTTCGACCTAATTAGGTCATTTTCATTTATTTATATTATTTCCTTGTTATGTTTTCAGTTGGGATGACTGACCTAATTGGTCATGGCTGACCCAGGGGTGTTTTGAGCTATTGTTGGGTATATAAGTTATTGTAATGAGTTAGTTGTGACTAGTTGTGATTATAGAGTTATGAGATACCTATAGGGGATTAAAGGAGAGTGTTAAGGGGTTATTTATAGATATTATAATAGTTTTGAATACTTGAAGATGATAGATGATAAAATGTGAAAATTAAATTGACCTAATCAACCATGAGAGGACATATTTGAGCGAGTTGAAAGAGAGAGAATTTTGAACATGGTTTGATATGTTTGTGAGATGAACTTGGATCCCAATCAGTTGTGTGAGTAGCCTATTTTATGTGATAATTCATTTATAAAATATCTTATGATGTGTAATATTCATTGGATTCCTTTATTGTTAGTAATATCAGCAAAGGTTTAGGTGTTGGTGTTCCTTGTGGGGTGGGTGCCTCACTAAATAAATCTTGCAGGATGCGTAATATTCTTGCAATTCCTTGATTTTTGTAATATAAGCTAAGGTTTCAGTGGGTTTTATTCCCCTTGAGGGTTTTCTGAAAAATTTAATAAACATGTCTAGTGCAGGAAGGATTGAGCACAAACATGAAATAGATCAAAAAATATATTAGAGAATAAGGAGCACAGATAAAAGAGACACAAAGAAATAATGATTTACTCTGATTGTTCTCACTATTTGGGAGAACTATTAAATAGGATTTTACTAGTAGTTAACATCCCTAGATAATAGGAATGTCTAACTAGGAGATAACAAAACCACCAAGAGAAGTGGAGAGGATCTCAACTAGCTCGGGAGTTTGAAACAAACTCATAATAATAAAACAAATAACAACTATTTGCTCAACATGAGCTTATTAGGTGTAAATTATTTACACCAACACACTCCCATAAGTGAATTCTAGGAATCAAAAGAAAGAAGGGTCCTACTAATAGGCACGATAAGGTACCCGATACAATACTAGAAAAGAAGGAAGGAAGGACTATACAATCTCCCCCAAGGACAACTTCCTTCACCCCAATCTTGTCTCACAAATCCAAATAGCGAGGGGAATCCAAGGGTTTAGTGTAGATATCTACAAATTGATCATCCATAGGAATAAAATCCATCTGAACGACCCCATCCTAAATAAAATGTTGAATGAAGTGCATGTGGATCTCTATATGATTTGTGTGCTGATGCTCAACAGGATTATGTGTAATGTGAATAGCACTTTGGTTATCACACCAAATAATGGAAGGAGAATCCTGTGAAAAACCAAACTCACCAAGAATCTAATGAAGCCAAAGAACCTCCTACCCTACTGTCACAGCACCTCGATACTCGGCCTCAGTGGATGATAATGCAATGGTATTCTACTTTTTACAAGACCAAGCAACTGGACTAGAACCAAGATGAAAAAAATAGCCAGATGTGGATTTGTGAGTATCGCGACATCCACCCCAATCAGAATCTATAAATCCCTCAATACTGGGAACAATATGAGGTGTGTAATGAATACCAAAACTCAAAGTCCCCTGAAGATATCTCAAAATCTGCTTGGTTGCTTCCCAATGACTCTCATGAGGCTCATGTGAAAACCGAGAGACAAGATTAACAACAAAGGTGATATCGGGACAAGTATGAGTGAGATATAAAAGTCTCCCAGCCAACTGTCTATACAAAGTGGGATCTACTAGGTTAGACTTACATGCAACAGTCAATTCAATACCTAACTGGTACGATGTGGGAGATGGATTGCAATCAGCCATATGAAATCTCTGAAGCAGATTTGTAGCATACTTTTTCTGACAAATAGAGATGCCCTCAGCAGACTGGTGAACTTGTAGGCCAAGAAAGTAGTGCAACAATCCCATATCTGTCATATCAAATTCTTCTTTAAATTTGCATTTAATGTCATGTGTTAGAGAATTTGAACTACTAGTAATGAGGAGATCATCAACATATAATACCAATAGCAAAAATTCATCATCAGTCTTCAGGACATAAACTGTATGATCAGTCTTACAATGATGAAATCCAATAGACAATAGGAAAGCATCCATCCTCTCATACCAAGCCCGAGGGGCTTGTTTGAGACCATAGAGTGAACGTCGAAGTCTACAAACTAGTGATGAGTCATGCATGAACCCTTGAGGTTGCTCCATATAAATCTCCTCATGGAGATCACCATGAAAAAATGCACTCTTCATGTCCATCTGATGTACTGACCAATGATGAGAAGCAACAAGAGAGAGAACAAGGTGAACAAAATCCATCTTTACGACAGGAGAAAAAATTTCAGAGTAATCTACTCCTTCAACTTGAGAATCCCCTTAGCGACAAGATGTGACTTGTATTTTTCAACCGATCCATCAAGCTGCATATTTGGTCTTATAGACCCATTTACATCATACAAGCTTTCTTCCCTTAGGAAGAGGAACCAACTCCCAAGTATTATTCTTCACAAGCAAAGAATATTCATCTTGCATTGTTGAATCCCATTCTGGTTGTCCAGATGCCTATGAAAAAAGAACAGGATCATTAGAAATAGCTTGGCTCATAAGAGCCATACCAGAATAGGGCCGATGATTGACAACACTAGAAGTCTCAGCTCTAGTGCATCATAGATCTCATGAATCACCCGCCAAATCACCTATTACAACCAATGTAGATCTCAACCATTTAGGAGTAGGAGCAACATCAGGGGGCCCATCAAAATCGTCATTAGTGGCAGGAGTAGGAGGAAATAATGGAGAAGGAAGAACTACTATATGATCTAAAGGAGCCTCAGTCTCATCAACTCGAACATCTCACCGAAACACAACATCTTTGGTATCGGGATCGAAGAGGCGATATGCCTTCACATGCTCACAATGACCAACAAAGATAAGTTCTTTGCTTTTCTTCTCCATGGTTTTTTGAGTGTCATCAGGAACAAAGGCCCAAGCCTTGCATCCGAAAACCCGGAATTTTGATACGTCAAGTTTTTCACCCGACCATGCCTCCTCAGGAGTAACCCCTTGCATTGCTTTATGTGGCATTTTGTTTTGAATATGGTTTGTACAGTTGACTGCTTCCACCACGAACTAAGGTACCATGTTCTTAGACTGAACCATGTAATTTTCCATTTCCTTGAGTGTTCGGTTCTTTCATTCAGCAACTCCATTTTTGAGGGGTGTGAGGAATAGTATATTGGTGCACAATTCCATGATTAGCACAAAAAGCAGTAAATGCATTACTTTCATATTCCCCCATTATCCGTGTGGAGTTTTTTAATACAATGTCCAGATTGTTTCTCTACAATAGCTTTAAAAACTTTGAAATGTTCTAGGACATCACTTTTGTATTTTAGAAAATACACCCAAGTTTTCCTAGTAAAATCATCTATGAATGTGAGTACATAATTATCACTAGAAAATGATCTATGAGGGAAATAAGTAAGATCACTATGTACCAATTCAAGACAAGCCTGAGCTCTTTTTTCTTGTCCTTTTGGAAAAGGATCTAAGTGTTTCTTACCCAACATACAACCGGGGCAGACACCATCATGTGATTTTACCTTCGGAAGTCCTGTGACCATATTCTGTGAAGAGAGTTATTGTAGATATCTGTAATTGAGGTGTCCAAACCTCTCATGCCACAATTTTCTCAGAAAATCAGCATGAACAATTAGTGAATATCCTGCAGAGTTATCAAAGATCTCAAATACATACAAACGTGAACATGAATCCACAGATCCTGTAGCTATAATATCATCATGATCATGAAGTTCCCTGATTACAACCTTATCTGGTGAGAATTCAACAGTTCTACCATCACCATAATTACATATTTGATATATGGAAAGAAAATTGTTAGACATATGGGGAACATAAAGAACATCATTTAGATGCCCATTTGGCATATTTACAGTACCAGAACCCAATACATCTACAGAAGTAGAATTGCCCACCAAAATCTATGAAGTGCTGCAAGTAGAAATAGAAGTCAACAAATCCCTGCAATATGTAATATGATGAGAATCCCTGAGTCAAGAATCCACCTTGGTCTTGCAAAGGAGAAGAAGCTCTAATGAGAGAGAGCCTTACCCTTGTCAGCATTGGAAGCAGATGAAGGTGATGGAACAGTGATCTTGTGTTGTTTTAAAGCCTTTTCTAATGCTTCCAACTTCAAAAAACATCTAGATTCAGGATGATTTTTCCCCCCACAAAAGGAACAAGGATCAAACACATGCTTTTGAAATGGTCTCTTATTTTTGCCATTATTCTGTGGTTTAGAAGTATCAACAGAAGAAAATGAAGGTTTAGAAACCATATTGTGAGAAGGCACAAGCTTATCATAACTTTTCTTGGGTTTGTTTTTCCAATTTTTCTTAGGAGAACTGGCCACAAGAGCATGATTCGAGGTAGGCATAGCATCCAGAGAGATTAATTTTTGCTTGTTCTCGTGAGAGACGTTCACAAAACTGTTCAAATGAAGGCATTTTAAACTGAGTGTCTAGTGCATCCATAGTAGAAAAGAAGGTTGACGTAAATACAAAAAATGGACCCTTTAGTTTAGTTAGGATCGTATATATGCATTCATCATCCTTTTTAGTTCTACCACCTGCTTTCAACTAACTACGAATCTCTTTAAATTTTGACAAAAATTCTTCTATGGAAGGGAAATCTGAAGGCGATAAAGAGTTTAATTCATGATCTAGTTAAATTAATTTGAACTCGTTTATCTTGCCAAACAAAGATTCAAATTTTTCCCATACCTCTTTTGGAGTTGTGGCCATGGAAATGTGAAACTGGAGGTTATCCGCTATATTCAGAGTGATCAATCTGAGAGCTTCGTCTTGCTTGCATGCATACATGTATTTATCCTTCTCCGTGGTGAATGCGGGAACGGTGTTGTCAAATACACGCCATAATCCACAAGACTGTAATAGCTGCTGCATCTTCGGTTTCTAGGCATGGTAATTCGTCGAGTTTAGAGGCTCGAACAACTGTAGATCCCTGGTGTGGCAGAAGACGAGGATGATAAAAAGGCTCTCGACATGGTTTCAATATAGAACCACCCTCCATTTTTTTAAATGTCCCTCTTGGGAAGTTTCGACCTCTTGACCCACAAGTTTTGCAAGGGTCGAGAAAAATAAAATAGGATCTCCAAAAATATGCTCAAAAAGAACCACACAAGTACTCCAAGAATATTGAACGCTCCAAAGCAAATATGGGCGTATGAAGTCCAAATGAGGTTATTTTCAAAGTTGGATTTTTCTTTGAAATTTGCTTCAATGTGACGGGAATGAAAAATAATCAACTTTTGCAAAAAACAACACTCAATTATGAGTTACCATGCAAAAGTTATTAAACTTTCAATTTCTCGTAAAATAAGCCAATTTTAATTAAAAATTGCTCACTGATTATAATACTGACCAAATAGAAGGAAAGTATGGTTGTGTGACCACTCGTCAGAACTGGGAGGAAACAAGGAATACAAATTTGTCCTCGGTTTACAAACAGCCCACCAACAGAGTCTTAATTGGCCCCAAAACATTAATTGCCCCCACAATGCAATTATTAATAAAAAAACTATAGAAAAATTTAATACTATAGTTTCTTAAATTGCTTTAAATGGACCAATTAGATACGGTGTGCATGCAGCAAAGTATTCATGGAAAAATCAGATTAAAACTTACTAATGTTTGTTCCCTTGATTCTCGTATCAATCTCACTCGCCAATCAGCTTACTAAGAGAACTCTGTCAAATCCGAGCCACATGAGAAGAGGCTGTTCTGAATTCCAAAGACTTGAAGGAGAGTGAAATATTCAGATGTGTAGCAGGTCATGTTAAATACTAACAACAGATCACATGCATGTAGAGGGCACTCTAGTATTGACTCGACTGATATAGCAATATCCTTATACAGATTTGCCTACCAAGGACTCAAATACAGTGCATATTCATAAGCATGCTTTGCACTGACTGCTGCATGAAGACGTTGTTGTTTCCAAGAACAAACGAAATCCTTGAATGTCTCACTCCACTATCAGCCAAGCCGTAAGAAATGTTTACACCCCTGCGAAGGGAGAAGAAGAAGATTCTTCTGCTGAAGAGATCACTGGTCCAGTACCAAACGCAATCTTTATTCTAAATTTTGACAAGGTTCGAATGAACCCCAGGAATAAAGAAGTTGAATCTGTAGGTGTGAAGACAACAGACAACATGAACATGCAGCAGAGTAAACGCAGTCAAAACACCATCATGGACGGTCTGATCGTGGTCTGATCTGATTGTTTATTTTCCTTCTACAGAGACACAATAGACTCTTAACCTCATACCACTAATAACCAACTCAAGGAGGCTCAACTCTCCTGCAGCTCCCACTTGCTCTGATACCATGAAAAATTTAATAAATAGATCTAGTGCAGGAAGGATTGAGCACAGACATGAAATAGATCAGAAAATATATTAGAGAATAAGGAGCACAAATAAAAGAGACAGAGAAATAATGATTTACTCTGATTGTTCTCACCATTTGGGAGAACTATTAAATAGGAGTTTACTAGTAGTTAACATCCCTAGATAATAGGAATGTCTAACTAGGAGATAACAAACCCACCAAGAGAAGTGGAGAGGATCTCAACTAGCTCTAGGAGTTTGAAACAAACTCATAATAATAAAACAAATAACAACTATTTGCTCACAATGAGCTTATTAGGTGTAAATTATTTACACCAACATTTTCCACTTATATATCTGGTGTCATGTGTTCTCTTTTTATTTCTTGCACTTGTAATTGTTTAATACACACCTAATAAGCTCATACGGTTCAAGGATGATTAGATGAATGGTTTGAATGATGCATGCATGTTATGGCAAATGAAATGAAATTTTTGTATATTTGGTTCACCCCCCAGTCAATTTTTCTTCCAACACTCTTTAGAGGATATACAACTATTATATTTGTTCAAAATTTTCACCTCTAGAGGCCCTAAAATAGCGAGCTTTAAAAATAGAGGTGATTGTTAATGAGTGGATAGTAAAATTAAAGGACAAATATTTCATGAAAGAAAGATTATGACGCCTAATTTTAAGAATCGATGTTTTACAATAATATATACCAAAAATAGGAAAGTACGTGCCTCTCCAAGATTTACTTAGAGCTTCCACTTGAGGTCACTTAATTTGAATAAACTTGACTCTATTGGAGCTTGGCCACACATGCGTTGAGCTCATTCTCTATATGCACCGGGTATAAAATTGGAGGCCTCGTCAAATTAGGCACATCTTAAAGTAACAATAGGACCTTGTTATATATATTCTTGGTGATTCATTTACAAGTGAAAAATTTTCCGCCTTTCCCTCAACTAAAGTGACTAGATTCATGATAGTGGATGTATGTCCCATTGTATCAACTTAAGAAAAATTGAAAGCTAGAGTGGAGATGAAAGTCATCAGAATCGTTTCTCAAAGAAATGATTTTGAATTAAATTTCCATATTGTTAGTACACTTAAGCGATATGAACCTCAGCAAGAAGATCAATATCTTTTTTTGTACTTTATAATTTTCTCAACCCTTACATTGAAGCCATCCAATCAATCAATTATTTCATAATATGGCTCATATAGATCTTTCTGCATTTAAATCCTAACTTTTCAAATAAAGAACATTCACACATACATTCATGTTTGTCATATCCGAGTAGCTTGTCCATCATTGAGATCATTCTCATCATTATTTTGTCTTGGGTCTAGACCTGGAGCATCCCCTATTGTTCCATATCTTAGTGATTTTTATGACTTCCAAGAGATCATATGAATTCCTTAGAACCATTTGTACATTGGGAAAGGTTTTTTTAGGTGCAATCAACTATTTTTGGGCCATGAGAACATCCAATCTAGCTTACATCCTTCGATTAGATCAATTATAATCTAGTGAGTAATATCAATGAAAGATGAGAATCAATATCCACGACCTCTTTTCCTATGTATTACCCCTTTAAAAATATACATATATCCTCTTTTGTTTCCATGTATACTAGGGTTGTCCGCTGTGTGTGTATTTTTGCTTAAGCTAAGTTAGATGAATAAGAACTACCACCTAAATAGTTCTATAACAAAGCTAAGACAAAATCTAAGCACCATCAAAGATGAGAGCTAAACAAGATTAATACTAAGCATAATGCATTAACTTTGAATTAACATGCTAAAGTATTAAAACCTCTACTTCTCTAGATTACCAACAAAAAGTAAATGGACCTATGTAGACTCCATGGAAATCAAATTGATTGTTTTGATCTTCAAGAACCTAGGAATGGGAGCTCATCAAAGCTTGGCTACAAGACCCTTTGACTATTCCCATATGACCCAAGCACTTGGAAAAATGCAAGGAAGGAGGCTTAGCTCTTCAAATGGTGAATTCCCAAGAGTAACAAAGGAAAATCTTATAGTCTATTTGCTATGTGCTTTGCTCTTGTCTTCTCAAGAAATTTAGGTGTAAGTGTAAAGGTAGGAGGAGGGCTCTTTATATAGCCCAATGGATAAAGCAATCTCTACATCCCTTTGCATGTGGGATAATAGAGATGTTGAGTTAGTTATGGATAAGGGGGGTTTAGATAGGGTTGAGTTAACTTTAGGAGGGTTTAGCTTGTCCTTTAGTGACTCATGTGGATAAAGGGGGCTTATTAATTAATCAAGATGATTTAATTAATAGATGTGTAAGCTTATAGAAGCTTTTAGAGGAATATTAGCATGATTTAGACTATAGAAGAGGATTAAATCAATTAAATATTGATTTATTGGTTAAATGAAAGGGAAGCTAATTAATTAATAATAATTAATTAGTCTAGATAGAAGGGGGGATTTATTAATGGAAGGTCATTAATTAGGATATTTGTTGGATAGGTGACTTAATTAATTAGCGTAGTGTAATTAATTAACACCGATAGGAGAGAAGAAGGTGAGTGCCTTTGACGATATGTCACCAATTTGCAGGAAGGGAGATAATTAGCGCAATTTGAGTATTTAAATTGCTCGGGCGTAATTATGGGTGTCTACAGATCTCATGGCAAATTTTTCTCTTTGTCACTAGCTTCAGGGTTCCTATAGGGGAATCATACTTCAAGAAATCTTAGGATCCTCAACTTGTGTCATGGAAAATCCATTTCCTATTTTTCAATAGGATGATTCCATATAATCTATAGAGTATTTTATTCAACTATAGTCATAGAAGGAAGATAAGAGGAGGAAGGCACTACTTGTGGAATTTTTTTGGTGGGAATGTAATTTTGAATTGAGGTTGAACATGTTCTAGAGGATTCAAGAGTTGACTCACTAAGCTCTAAGTGACCATGTGAGTTGGGAAAGAATAAATAAGAATGAAAGAAGAAATTAGAAGAAGTGGTATATGAATGCATGGTAGAAAATTTTGAGAAACATAAGGAGTGATGGGAGGAATAAATAATAGTGGATTGAGAAACCCACTTAGATGATTCAAAAATTATAGGTAGAGATGAGAAAGGAGTAGACCACATTGGTTCCTTCAATTTAGATTTGTAAGTTATTTTGACCAGATTTCCGGATGATGTTGGAGATGAAGAATATTTAGTGGGAAAAGGAGTGGAAACAATCATTGCATAAATTGTTACTATAGACTCTAGTGGTGTTATGAATACTACTAGCTGAGAATGACCCATTTTATGGGATAATGAAGAAAGGGTAATTGTGATTTGTGGAGGAATAGATGAAGATATGGAAGATAAAAGAGAATAAGATGAAATAGTAGAAGTTATTGTAGAAGAAAGAGGGATGGAAAAAGGAAGGTGTGATACAACTAAAGAATTGAATATAGAAGAAGTAGGTAAAGGAATGAAAATTATTCCAAAAGGAAATCATAAAGAGAAGGGAATACAATTAGACTAGTTGAAATAGGAGAGGAAAGAGGAATTTGAATTCAGTGGGATCCAATATCCCAAGATCACCACATTCCTCATCATCATCGAGAAGAAGAAAGGAAAATACTACTAGTAATAAGACTTGATGAAAAGGGGATAGAAATAGATGCAAGAAATGTAGAAGTAACTACTACTTGAATAATTATAAGAAGATGAAAAACTAAATCTTCCATGGTACTTTCCATATGAGAAATAATAGCATGGATTGTTACATGTATGCTTAAAGGGCTCAAGAGTTGGGCACTTGGAGATTCTCTGGGATGGGAAGAACCAACCTTTCATTTGAGTGTAGGGGCACACCAACAAAAAGTGTATTGAGTTTATTAGGATAAGTACCCTACTTATATGAGTCTTCTTCTTCTTCTAGATTTGCTTCTTTTCAGTGTCTAAGCTCAATCCCGCTAACTCTAATAGGATGCCCAATAGGTGCATAAGTGATGTTGAAATTTTTGGTGTTGATGGCCTAATCTCGGTCATAATATCATATTTATAAACTAAGTCATATTTATTTATTTGATGCATATGATGAAATTTACACATGCATGGGGTATTATTACAAAATTATGTCACTATGTCGGTTGGGTCATAAATTATTGAAGTGTGATAATCTAAATGAAATGATGGCATGTATGATGCCACTCTTTTTCCTTCTTCTAATCATTCAATATTATAGAACCAAGCTGGGATAGGTAGAGGAGGATATATGTATCCTTTTTCTTCTTCTAATCCTTTTCCTCATGATTAATGTCATAGAAAAATGAATATGTAATCTCTTTCTCAACTATTTTTCATGTACAAAAATAGGAGTCGAAGAGGATGGTTAGTATTCCTTCAACTCTAATTACAATGCAATTTGAATAACACCAAAAATCTCCCGATTTCTCAATGTGTTGGATATTCTTTGATTACATATAATAATGAGTATCATAAATAGCACTAAAAATAACAAGGTAGTAATGATTGTAGACTACCTCAATGATTTTTATAGTTATGCACATGCAAGTTACTAAAACCTTGGGGACTATATATTTTTATGTTGATGTGTCCAACTAGGGACTCCCTGATAGTATTGAACCACACACACACAACATATAAGAAGTAGGACATCATATAGAAATATCCTCCTTTCTTATTCATATCTACAAGGCTATTGTATATGTTATAATATAAAACCCCAACCAAAGCGGGGATCATTTCATCATTGATGATAATTTCTAGAAAGGGTACCCAAGTATGATTGACATGTTTAGACATAAAATCATGCACTTTGAGTCATTATTTAGTCTCGATCACATACTACTATTCATATGGTTCCTAAGTAAGAAGAGTACAAATTAACCCATGTCTTTGGCCATCTTTCGTTACTTTCTATTACTAATTTCAGTCTTGCACCTTTATTCACCCAATCTGTCTTTTGATACTTCAATTTCACCTTTTTTGGACTAGAGCACCCATCCAAGATACCAGCACCAGTCGCCCTCATCCCCTCTAGGCACCCTTGTCCTCTTTACACTTTACTCTCACTTTTTGGGTCCTTTTTAGCCATTTGAGCATCTTATCTTTTTGGTAGTTGGCCTTTTCGGGGTTAATTACAAAATTAAAGTGAGGAATCATATAAATATAAAGTTATGTGATCATAATAAAGGGACCAAGCACTAATCACTAGCTATCACCACCTAAGGTTGCATCCATCAAAGGCATCTATAGCTACATTTGCATCCATCTAGCTCCATCACAAAACACACAAGGTTGGTTGATTTGCATCTAAATTCATAGTAGTAGGGAGTCTATTTTTTCCATGCACACATTATTTACATTCTACATATAGTTACTTGCTCACTACTCACAAAGTGTGACTAGCACAAGAGAAACCTAGGGCACAATTCCACACACACACCTAGAACTATATTTCAGTCGAGATGTAGTGCAATGCTCAGTGATAAGTCCATTAATTTGGTGAGCATTTGAGAACAGTCCAACCCTTTATATGCATCTTTATTTGTTTAGGGTTTTGATGATTTGTCTAGGGTTTTGAAAGTGATCCCTTTATTGCAAGTTTATAGCAATACTAGCGAGCTAAGTGTAACATACACGTGGTAAGCAATGAAGGCTTCGCATCATCGATGACTATGTGAAATTGGCTTCTAGACTTCCCGCATGAACCATGGCACCCCAGGTGCCCCTATCCCTTTCTAGGTGCCCCAGTCCATCCAAATCACTCATATTTTAGTTTTCTTAGGCTCCTGTGCGACGGTATCCCATTCTTGTTGAGTCGGTCTTCACTACGACACGATCTGCGGCATCTTCGAATCAGCTAAGGCTCTTCAAACCTGCTTTTCACATTAGGGTTTCATATTTTTATTGCTTAGTTTGCTTGGGTTTATTTCTTTAATTTTATTAGTCATTTATTTACTACAAACTTACATTAGATTAGGATAGAATATCATATTTTAATTTAATCATTTTGGTGAACCCGACCTCGATCATTGCACCCTAGGATCCTCATTTTGTCATTTCTCATCCTTCTATCATATTCTCATCATGATTATCTCAAATAATGATTTATTGCTTGTTAATCGATTTAAGACATAGAGTCCAACATCTCGTAGCTATTACTCTCTTTCTCTGATATGCATCCAGACTCCATATATAATTATTTTTTCCATGAATTTTCTCAACATATTGCTTTCCCGTCTAATCCTCATGCTAATATTTCTACTTTCAATAATGATCCACCCTTGCATATCATGATTCACATCTATAATATGGGTATCAAGCGTACTTTAATCAACAATGGATCTAAACTTAATCTATGTCCCATGTCATTCCTTGAAAATATTGGTATGTCAGCTGCTAATGTTAGTCCATCATGTCTCTCTCTTTGTGCATATGATGGCTCTATTTGTCCATGCGTAGGTCACATTGTTTTACCTATCACTATAGGACCAAAAACTCTCAACACAGTCTTCTTTTTCATTGACTTTCGGTTTCGTATAATTGTTTACTTGGTAGGCCATGGCTCCATGCCATGCAAGTTGTTTACCTCTATAGTACATCATTGTGTCAAATTTCTACATGAAGGTGTTGAGTATACTATTCTTTGTGATCATCATCCATACAAATATTGTGACCATGATCCAAATACTACACTTCCTTTTCAAGGGTGACACTACTGATGACCCACAACCCATAGATGAGCTACCACATTTACCACCACTTGAAGGTGTCATTTGATATATTTTGTACCAACTACATATATGTCTCCCCTTGCCTCTACTACTACTATGATTGTTTATCAGGGGCCTGTTCCTACATCAGACGTCACTCTAGCTCCTCCACCTTCTCATATGCCACCTCCACCAATACGAATTCCTTTCACATGCACACTTTTCATGAATGATTCTTATTGGGAGCATATTCCATTTGATCCTACTTTTGATGACACAATATGTACACATGATGGCTTGACTCAGCTAGGTTTTTCTTTTGAATATCTTTATCCTCCACCACATTCTTCTCATCTTTATCATGGATTTATTCACATTATTACCGCTTATGGTCTACATGTCTTTCACCTCACAATTTTTCTTACACGAAGCCCTTTCTCTTCATCACTTGACATTAGGAAAATCATGGCTTGATTACATTGGGGGCACCCTAGATCCTGATCATACAAATATCTCATTTCCCATGCCTTTTGGTCGTGTCTTCATTTTTAATAGTTCCTTTCTTGGATCTACCCAGAATATCACTTGCTAGTATGCATATGGGTGTCCATTACCACCCTTTACTGATGAAAATATGCCATGGGTATGTACAACTTATTCTATAATGGCTCATTACGTGATAAAACCGATACCATTTCTTACCAAGTCTTTGAAACTTGTTCATTTGGCTTTGACTATGACAATGACAATATTACATGATTGAATTCTTCATCTTACACACTTGGGGGCATCATACATATTTCCCCATTGATGATACACACATCTTCTACTACACCACACACGCTAGTATCAACATTACCTGATGACGCACTCTTGTGCTTTGGTTCACACTTGACTATTGAGGGAATCCTATACACATGAACCTCACACACTACATTGTTATACACACTAGACACTACACATCGCACATCTTCACACATCTTACATACATACATTCTACATCCTACATCTTACATCTATTATGCATACGCACATGCTATCTCATCTACCATTACACAACATATATCCTACATTACACACTACACATTACACATCACATGACGAGTTCTCATCACCACATCTACTACACATATTACACATCCCACTCATCTACTTACATGTGTTTCGCTCATTACCCGATGACACACTCTAGTCACACGGTCCATACTAGGTTGTTGATGGTAAATGGAGCTCACCACAATCACACATTCAATCATCCACCCTTTTTCTCATGTAACACTCCTAGATTAGTGATATACACTATAGACTACATCATCAATTTTTCTAGAATCCTTTAGTGAAATATTTTTAGGCTAAATCATCACACATCCTCAAATGTCATCTCTAGGTTGCATATCATCACTATGCATTCATCACATAACACTACGCACAACACATAGTTCAAAAATTTCCCGATGACGCACTCTCATTTACGGTTCATTCTTGACTGCTGAGGGGGCATAAAAAAATGAACCTCATTGCATATAATTCCATTCACTCGAGGGGCACGCGGCTCCTAACATTTACTCTACATTTCATTCCATCCATCCACAACATGCTACATATCTTAGTGGCACTTACTCTTGCTTGCATTTACGCGTACATGTTCACTTTATTACACATGCTAGATAGATAGCTTGTATGTTGTTATCTTTATAATACACACATGCACGTTTACTTTCTTTCTAGTTGTGATCATAGACTCTATAGGTCCATTACAATAAACACAGATGCTTGGCACAAGTCCCAATGCGGTTCCTGGGGGCATCCACATTCATACACTACAGGTGTTATTATTTCATTTTTGTTCATAACACACTACTTTATTGGTTTACACACGCTTTATCTTTCTAACATGCTAACGGGTGTTTCATGTGAAACATTTGTTATGCATGGATATTTGCTTCCATACTTATTTGTTATATTTTCTGCTATTTCTTGTTCTTGTTTGGGCTTTTCCCTTTGTCTTTTGTGCACTTGTATACTTTTGGCTTCGCAGTCCTTTATTATCTTGTGACATCGTGAGTGATGTCTTAAGTTT
Organism: Taxus wallichiana var. yunnanensis; assembly: GCA_018340775.1. Classification (NCBI taxonomy): domain Eukaryota; kingdom Viridiplantae; phylum Streptophyta; class Pinopsida; order Cupressales; family Taxaceae; genus Taxus; species Taxus wallichiana. Next base: position 423,735,849 of record CM031243.1, on the reverse strand, counting down.
GTAACCCGCTCTTCATGGTCTATATTTTTTTCTTGGGTGTTTACATTATCTTCTTACACATTGTCTGTGTAGTTTACACTTTTATTCTACATGTATGCTTGTTTGTACTAACATTTATTTCATATCCACTTTTTTGCATGTGCCTTGGTTTCTACCAAGAACATCCCCTCTCCCCTATGTAGTGCATAGTTTTAGTTACAAAAATTGGTCCTCTTTTGGGGCCACATCCTCCTACATCGATGTCACATGTACCCCCAAAGAGGGGGCATCATTTGGGTTTACACACAATACATAGCAAAGTACCGATACAATACAGTTTTTAGTTTTCATCCATGACACAATGGGTTACATAATGAGTGGGTTCAACACATTCTACAAAACTCCATACACAATGGCTTTTACAGGGAATATTTTCCTTAGCACATGCATGGGTACACACCAGCTATAGTGGTGTTTTATACAACGAGAAGCAATTAAAGGTTGGAGGACAACATCGAGAAGTTTCTCCCTACACTTCTTCCATTACATTGGCATTGGAATGCCTATAAAACTAGGTAGTATAGAGATATCTATAGTTTTAGGAAGCAGTTATAGGTTAGAGGATAAATCAGACTTTCCTCCCTACACTTCTTTGGCCAATGGTGTGAGATCACCCAAAAAACTCACACTTCATCGACATGATCCTTTCTACACCCTTTTTCTCATCACGAATTAGGTGCACATGTTCATTTTTATTTTCATACTTTCATTACATGCTTTTTACATACATACATGCATCTTTACACACATTTTTACACATATACATGTGTATTTGACTACTTGATCATATTCTCTTTTATAGGTCCATCTCGTATGGGAAACAAGCAAGTCAACATCACACACATCGATACTAACATGCAAGTACATCACACACATTGGAATTTACACATGTGCTTCCACCCTAGGTTCACTCTCATCACCTTTTTACACTTTTTTACATCTTTAGTCTCCACACTCCATCTTTTTATCACTCCACACTTTTTCTAGTCCCTTTACACACTTTCTACATCAATCTACATAGATATCAGGTACACATCTCTATCTACTTTATGTTACAAGAGCTTTCTACTCACCAACATAAAGTGGGGCAAATGTAGACACAAAATCACGTACTTTAAGTCATTATTTAGTCTCGATCACATACTACTATTCATATGGTTCCTAAGAAAGAAGAGTATTGATTAACCCATGTCTTTGGTCATCTTTCATTGCTTTATATTGTTACTTTCGGTCTTGCATGTTTATTGGCCCAATCTGTCTTTTCATAATTTGGTTTCACCTTTTCAAGACAGGAGCGCCTAGCCATGATACCAGTGTTAGGTTCCCTCATCCCCTCTAGGCACCCATGTCCTCTTTACACTTTATTCTCACTTTTTGGGTCCTTTCTATCTGTTTGAGCATCTTATCTTTTTGGTAGTCGGCCTTTTCGAGGTTAATTACGAAATTCAAGCAAGGGAATCATATAAATATAAAGCTATATGATCATAATAAGGGACCAAGCACTAAGCACTATCTATCACCACCTAAGGTTGTATCCATCAAAGGCATATATAAGTACATTTACATCCATCTAGCTCGATCAAAAAGAACACAAGGTTGGTTCATCCGCATCATTCTTCATAAGAGGGGAGTCTATTGTTTCCATCCACACATTATTTACTTTCTACATCTAGTTACTTTTTTTCCTACTCACAAAGTGTGATTAACACAAGAGAAACCTAGGGCACAATTCCACACACACACTTAGAACTACATTTGGGTCTAAGATGTAGTGTAGTGTTTAGTGATAAGACCATCAATTTGGTAGTGAGGACGATTGTCCCCTTCATACGTATCTTTCTTTTTTTTAGGTTTTTATGCTTTTCCGGGTTTTACATGTGATCCCTTTATTATAGGTTTACAAGTGACACCAAGTGAGCTAAGTCCGACATACACGTGACAAGCAATGAAGGCTTCACGTCATTTGTTGACTCTTTGAAATTGGCATCCAAAATTCCCGCATAGACTAGGGCATCTAGATTGTAGACTAGGGAGCCCTAGGCGCCCCTATCACTTTTCCAAGTGCCCCAACCCATCCAAATCACTTAGATCTACATTTTCTCAAGCTCCTATGCGACGGTATCCCATTCATGTTCAGCCGGTCTTCACTACAACACAGTCGTGAGGCATCTTTGAATCAGCTAAGGATCTTCCAACCCTCTTTGCACATTAGGGTTTCATATTTTTATTTCTTAGTTTTCTTGGGTGTATTTCAGTTATTTTATTACTCATTTATTTACTGCAAACTTGCATTAGATTAGGCTACAATATCATATTTTAGTTTAATCAACATATACAATATCTAGCACACTAAATAATCAATCCATCAAGGCGATTCAAACTCTAACCCCTCTCTGAAAGACTTGATTTCCATCTTATCTATGGAGACCTTGGATTTGAAGTGTGACTGGTCCTATGCCTAATCTTTAGTAACTTCTATGAACTTACTTTTTTGAAACCAATTTTCCATTATTTCTTGGTGAATTTTACTATTTTCTTGAGGAAAATGATAATAAGTAGAAATGGAATCCTCAAAGTAATATTACCAATTAGATTACCTACTTTTGATGTCGAAATTCCACTTATGAAACTCACTTTGGCACCTAGTATGCCTAAAACTAAATCAATGGATGATATCACGTATAGTTTTTTCTTGCTAAAATGTGTGAGTCCATTCTATCGAATACCCACTAAGCCTACCGTACACTTTGCACTTTTTCTTTGTCTACCTCGTGATCATCATCAAATATTCTAGCCTCTTCAACCTCCATTTTTGAGCTATATAATGGTCTGCTCCAATAACTTGTTCATTAAAAGTCGTGTTGCCAAAGAGTTGGTTCGAGATAAAGGTATGTAGATGATCCTCTATTGATACTTAACTTAAGCAATACGTGAATAACTATAGATACTCAAATCTCTTAATCTCTTAAAATTGGTTGTAGTTAGTTTTTTCCCATAATTGCTTGATTTTGAACTTCCAAAGTGCTCTGTAATAGCTTGAATCTAAGGTTCTTGATTATAAAATCCTTTCACCCTATTTGAATTCTACTAATTCATTCTAAAATGGTGGCATATCATTGTAGCATTCAAGTATGTTAATCCATATTTATGTTTTTTAAGATTTAATATGAGATACTCGTGTCTTTACGGTTATGTGGCTTTAATTATCCATTTTTCATGACTTTCCTACATTCATATAGATTTTTCCCTTCTTTTCATCTTCACATTTGGTTGCTGCCACATGGTGAGCTTTAATAGTTTCGCATCTCGGTTTCCTATTAAGAATGGGGTTATAGTGCGGAGTGTGAAATAATGAAAAGGCTCCACGTATGTATGGATTTCGAGACCTTTTTATTTGTTTCAATATCTCCGTCAAGTGTGCCCAAGTGCGAAGTTTGATCCATTGAGAAGGCTTCACATATGCATGGATTTCATGTCATTTTGAGAAGTTTAGATATCTCTGTCAAGCATGCCCAAGTGTGACGTGCGAGCCAATGAGAAGGATTCACATATGTACCATTTTCGGTCCATCAATGTGACTTAGATACCTCGGTAAAGTATCCTAAAGAGTAAAGGTTGAGCCAATGAGAATGATCCATATCACTTCAAATATCGAAATGTATGTCTTTAAGTAGACCTTGTAAGTTACTTTCAGTCACAAACCAATTAAAATGATCTATGTTGCTTCTCAATGTATAACGCTAGTTTCTGCTAAGCTCTACCAAAAATTTCAAATTACGAAGTGCAAGCTAATGGGAATGCTCCATGTTGTCGTTGCATATCACAGTGTTAGTTAAAGAAAGATGTAATGTTTTCAATGATGTAACAATGTGAAATGTGTACAAATAGGCAACTTCCACGTAGTGAAATCCATTCGCATAAGTCAGAGCTTGTAAGATTTTTAAAATACTTTTCTACTCAATTTGTGAACCACGAACAAATAAGTAACTGCATGTTGCTTCGCAACTTCCAAATCTTTTCATAGCTACAATATTATCCATTAAGGTAAGTAACGAACAAACAACTGCCACATTGCCCCAAAAATATCAGAGTTTGTTAGGAACACTTCAAATGAACATTGACAACTTGAGTAACATTACGATGACATTCTGTAGGGCATTAAAGAGAAAAAAATGTATGTCTCGTTTCTAAATTAAAAGCCTATAACATCATACTTTAAACCTCGATTTTGTTAAGGCATTATTAGTCGAAAAAATATATTTTAATAAAATAATATGAAAAATTTGTAATCAAGTAACACAATTATTCGTCACAAAGAAAAATGGTTGCCAAATATTTTGTTAAATACATCAGATGGCCTCATGCTTTCAAATAAATCATGGGAGGTTTTGTTCACAACAATATGTATGTATAATATATCAATAGATATTAATTTCAAGGTTCTTATCTTAGATCTTTCATATACGACATCAAGATTAGTACTTTCATTACATTTTCTCTCAATTTCCCACAGAATTGTGGAAAATGACATTAATTTAAAAACACCATTTGTCGTTATCCAATCTATTCATAAAAAGACCCCAAACATTACCATATGGCGAGGATATTACTATTTCTCAATTGACTTCTTTATAAAAAGAGAAAAACACGTTTAAGTAATGGTCAAATGGACATCAAATTCAAGGATGAAATTTCACATAATAGTCAAATATATTTCAAATGAAAAATCAAGAATAAAAGTGAAAACTCACACCATTACAATACATATATTCAATTATAAGAATGCTTATTGACAAAAGAATAGGGAAAATAAGAATCAAGTAAGATTGATAACAACAAAAGCCCATAAAGCCCACAAGACAAAAAAAAGTGACAAAACAAGAAAAAAATGCTCCAATATGAGTGTTACTTGAATCAATGATTAATAAACATATAAAACAATAGAACATTATAAACTACCTTTTCACATCCCAAAAAGGGATAGTTACACCAAGAAAACCTAGTCTTCATTTTATTTTGGGTTTTTGTGTCACTTCATGACTACAAGCAGAAGACACTAGAAGAACCTTGTTATAGTTAATATTACCTTTCTAGAACTCTTATCACCTTTTTGGTGCTCTTCGAAGATTGTTTGCACCCTTGACACTTGTTCTTGATCAATTCAAAAAATTGGGTAAGGTTTGCAATAGTACTTATACGGCTTATATTTCTAGGATCATAATGAAGTGATGATCTACACATTATAATATATTCTAGATATACTTACGAACCCTATGTGTTTATTCTTTAAAAATGTTAATTAACATTATGGATTGATTACTACATTTTTATATTCAACAAGGTCATTAAATGGCAAATCATGTCAAAAATGTTGTTTTAAGAGTGAATGAACAAAGTGAAATAGTAGGATAGTTGTAAGCTAGTTCTAAGTGAAATACCTCCATGACTTATAACTATGAGTAAAATAGGTTATCCTAACAAATTAAGGGTGGGAATATAGTATTGATGTCTAGTCACAAGGTCACATAATGCCTTGAGTTTCCACGTGACTTATTTTTGTGTCTTCAAACCTATTGATTTTATATCTTTGGAAGGAATAGAAATAACATAAGCCTTCAAATTGGTATTGAAATTTAATAATAACTAGATTTTTGTTTTTAGAATTCCAAATTTAATTATGCAAAAATAGAATTAAGTTTAATTACAATACAAAAATTAATTTAAAAGATGACACTAAACATTTATGAAATTCTATTACTTTGAATGATGTTTTTTAATTTAAAATTATAAATTAAAGTATGGTATTCAATAAGGAAAGAAAATAAAATTCATAAGAGGTAAATCACTTTAAGATTTAAAAAAAAGATCAATATAAAAATTAGAAAATACATAAAATAAAAATGTAAAAAGCATATGATTTTCTTCTAGTTCTCAAATAGTAAGTTTTCTTTGACATTTTATTTACAAGGATTATATTTCAATTTTTGGACACTTCCAATGTTTTGATTGGTTGAAGTTAAAACAGAAAATAACTAATGAAAAATCCTTTGCTCCTTGAGAAATAAAGCTCTAGCCAATATAATTAGAAAAAGTATATATATAGACACACACATAGTCAAAAGTTACTAAATAATAAATGATGTATTTTGATTGGTTATTACAAAAATTACGTGAAAACTATATAACTACCTTTAGGAAAATAAGTTTTTAAGTGTAATATGTTTTTTATGTAATATTATATTAAAATATATTGTATTGTCAACAAGCCATTGGTTGAAAGAAGCGCTTGATTTTTATAAAAAACTTCTTGAGGAGAGGAATAGCAACAACTCTGAAGCTATTTCTTTTATGTTGGAGGCCATTCCCCAAAATAAAATTGAGGAACAGAAATTTAGAAATATTCACAAAGCGGTTACGCTTGAAGAGCTGCATAAAGCTGTTTTTGCTTTAGAGGGTGACAAGGCTCCTGGGCCGGATGGATTTTCCATAAATTTTCTCAGAAATTTTGGGAAATCTGTTCGACGGATCTTCTCAGAGTGGTGAATGAGTTCTATAGAACGGGAAATCTTTTAAAAGAGCTTAATAACACTCACATTGTGCTGGCCCCAAAAAAAATGGATGCTAAAGATTTCAAGGACTTCAGACCTATCAGCCTTGTGAATGCCATCTATAGAATTTTTACCAAAATTATTGCTACTAGGCTCCAGCTCATTTTGAATGAACTTATCTCAAGGCAGCAGAGTGGCTTCATCAAAGGCAGGATTATACAAGACGGAGTGATTATGGTTCACGAGACCATACATTCAATGGAAAATAATAAAAAGGCAAGTATGGTCCTCAAGCTTGATATGAATAAAGCTTTTGACAAGGTCTCTTGGGTTTTCCTTGACAAAGTCTTAACAAAATTCAGGTTTCGGAAAAATTTAGAAGAATTATTAAGGCTTGCATATCTACGGCCAGATTTTCTGTGGTTGTTAATGGTGAACCAGTGGGCTTTTTTACTAGCAGCAGGGGTCTGAGACAAGGAGACCCTATCTCCCCCTTACTATTCATTCTCTTGGCTGACAGCCTCAGTAGAACAATTGGTAAAGCGGTGAATGACGGGCTTTTAAGTGGCTCTAAGCCCACCTCCATCAGTCAAGCTGTCTCCCATCAACAATTTGTGGACGACACTATCCTTCTTCTTCTGGCATCTGTCATTGAAGCCAAGGCTACCAAGGCCTTGCTGCGGCTCTACGAATCTGCTTCTAGGCAGGAGATCAATTATGACAAAAGCACCATCTTCTTCTTCAACACTCCTGAGGAAAGACAACTTAAAATAGCTAAAATTCTGGGCTGTAAAATAAGTGAGCTTCCAGCCACTTACCTGGGGCTTCCTCTCGGCACTAGGAAAGTCTCTTGCAAGGTGTGGGATGATTTATTGGAGAGATTCCAAAAAAAAATGGCTGGTTGGAAAGGAGCAATTCTTTCTAGTGCTGGTAAGTGCCTGCTCATCAAAAGTACTCTCCAAAATCTGCCAATTTATATCATGTCGCTCTACAAGATCCCCTCTTCTTTCAGGGATAAGATTGAAAGGATCCAAAAAAAAAAATTATGGCAAGGCATGGATGAGAAATTCAAATTTCACTTAGTGGCTTGGGATAAGGTTTGCACCCCGAAGTTTATGGGAGGTCTGGGTATAAAAGATATTGAGAAAATGAATGAGGCCCTCATTGCTAAAATGGAAATTTGGAGAAATGCCTTGACTAAGAAACAACCCTGGATAGATTTAATTAAAGCTAAATATCTTAAACATCAATCTATGTACTCCTTTCTACAAGATGAACAGCTCCCCAATGGTTCCATTTTTTGGAACAATTTGGTTAAAAGCAGAAATTTCTTCAGGCAGGGCAGTAAATGGAAAGTGGGGGATGGTAGGGACATAAACTTCTGGGAAGATAATTGGTTTAATGTAAATCTCATGGAGAGTTTTGGGATGGCCAAGGACAGTCTTATAAACAAGTATGGCATCAAAATCAAGGGCTATATTGAGGAAAATGGTACCAGAAAGAAGTGGAAAAAACTTATTGTGGAGAGAAATGATCTGAAACAAATTACTTCCTCCCTTCAAGATCAATTAGATCTTATTCCATTAAGTCAGATGGATTCCAAGGATGAGCTGGTATGGAATAACTCCAATGATGGGAATTACTCTGTCAAAACTGGATACAATAACTTCTTTCATAGTAATCAAACAGAGTTCAATTGGAACAGGATTTGGATGTCTGATTTAACTCCCAAAATAAATTTTTTCCTTTGGCTGGCTATCAGAGGTAGGATTCTTACCAATGACAATCTAATGAGAAGAGGATTAATGATCCCTAATAGGTGCCATCTTTGTAAGAAAGATTCTGAGGATATCAGCCACCTGTTCATACATTGTGAGTATGCCACTAGAATATGGAGTTTTTCCCTTTCTAAATTTGAAGCTCTCTGGGTGCTGCCGAAGGATCTCAATCAGCTTTGGACTCAATGGAACCCACCCTTTAGGCATTGTGTTGTTAAAAGGATCTGGAAGCTGGTTATCCCTCATTTAATCTGGAGAATATGGAAGGATAGAAATGATATTATCTTCAGAAATAAAAAGCAAAACTACAAGATTAGTATTGGTAAAATTTCTAATGGTATCAAAGAGAATATTGTTGGATTTAAACCCCCCAAGAACATGAGATATCCAGAAAATGAAGAATATATTCTATCCAACTGGCAGATAGGATCAATTAATAGTTGGAACAATCCCGAGGAATAGCATTGATAGATCTTTGATTAAATGGCATCCTCCTGATCTAAATTGGTATAAGTTGAACTTTGATGGGGCTTCTAAAGGAAACCCTAGGATTCATGGCAGGGGGAGGAGTGATACGGGATCATAAAGGCAATCTGATAGCTGCGTATGCTGGTAAAATGGGAATTCAAACTAATCATTTTGCCGAAGCTCTATCTGCTCTTTGGGGTCTGAGAATTACCCAGACACAAAATATTCAGAACCTCATTATTGAAGGAGACTCCCTAAATATCATTAATCTTCTTAAACAGTGCTCATCTCCAAGTTGGAGCATCAAGGATTTTATTGCAGAGTCCATAAGTATTAGTCATACTTTCAATAACATCAGGATCATGCATACCTATAGGGAGGGTAATAAATTGGCGGATGTGCTGGCAAATTATGGCATTAATGTTAACCTTACAGTTTGGGACAATAATAGCATCCCTAAACAGCTTCAAAACAGCATTCAGGCGGATCTCCATACGCAAGCAATATCTAGAAATGAGTTATGATTTTTGGGTGTGGATCAACTTCAAAAATACTCCCACACGTGTTGATTTAAAGTATTGGTTTATGCAAATCACGTCTAATAATCAAGATAGTGTGAATCATATGGGGAATTTCAAGTGGAGATACACGGTTTTGAAAATCGTGCATGCGGGCTACATTGAGACTGTTAAAAGGTGGATTCAAACCTCCACGGAAACCGAAGGTGGCGATAAAGTGATTGATGACAGGGAGCGGGCTATTCTCACATGCGTTTTTCAGCAGGCTCAGATCAGCAGACACGCAGCCGATCGTGGGAAAAGCAACGGCTCTCATTTCCAATATTGTGTGGAATACTATAGCAAAAAGTGGACTGGCTTTAGAGATCAGTTAGGAATTTGTTGCAATCAGTTCAGAGTAGAGAAGATGGGGGGTCCTCCTTGTCAAATTGAGCCTAGTGTGGACCCAGACTGGAAAGATAATATTGAGCTGTGGAACATTCTTAGCAAGGGTGGCATAACAAACTTCATGGAAAAGGTTCAGGGGCATGATCAGAGCATCTCTGTGCATTTTGCAAAGGATTGGAAGGAGAGGACAGTGGAATATGGGGGGCAGAAGGTCTTAATCAATGAAGAACTTATTGTTGAAGCGACCGGCCTTGGCTTGGAGGGCTTCCGATTCTTCAACAAAAGGGTCGATAAAGATGCTGAAGAGAGGAGATTTGTTGAGGGAGAGGAGAAGCTGACCTACATAACAGCGGGCCTGCTTGTTAGCTCGATCCCTCCGCCTTATGATGAAGTAACCCGCATGATGATACGGTTCATCTCCTTGGAGGGAAGGTTTGTCACTGTTCCTGCGAAACACCTTATTTTTCTTAATCACTTTCGTAGGGATCGTTTGGTTTGTTTCCCCCATTACTTGTTGAACTCTCTTGAACACTCCATTCTAGAGTTTCAAAAGCATTCCCAGGCGGTTCCTTTGCACCAAGGGCTCATTTTGTTGCTGCACAAATGTTGTCTCCTCAAGTTTCCTGGTCTCCCATCCTCCCCTAGCTCGATTCCCCCTCTACCGGGCTCTGCTGCTGCCAGCCCTGTTTCTCCTTTCTCTGCCCCCACCACCGCTGTTGTCACCCCCCTGCCGGCCATTCTTCTTCTCCCATTCCCCCTTCTGTTGCTCCCGCCCCCACTTAGCCTCTTCCTCACGGAGACCGGTTACCAGGGCTTCTAGGAAGCTTAACCTTGAGACTCTTGCTGTGGAGAAGGGTTCTCATGAATTTGAAATTGCTCATGACCTCCTGAATATCAGCAGTGCCAGCCCCCGTGAAGTGCAATTGGAAATCCCTTCAAGAAGGCTGGAAGCCTTAGAGGCTGATATGAAACTGTTGAAGGATGAAGTTAAAAACTTGGCAAAACAGAAAGGAAAGAGGAAGGAGGAGGAGGAGGATGTTGACAGCAGCCAAATTGAGGATATCTACAAGAAACTGCACTCCTTAGACTCCCATTTAGGGAAGGCCAAAACTCGACATGATTACAACATAGCCATCTTTAGGGCGATTGAGGAGTTCATTGAGCAACACGTCAAAAGTGTCTCCAACCTAAGCGAGGTTCCGGCAACTCTTTGGGGTAATGATAAGGAAAGTAAGAAGACCGTGGAGCAGCTGGATTATAATGACGCTGCCCACATGACAACTTTGGGTATGTTCAAATCCTGGAAGAATATCAAAACCATCATTGAAAAAGCTACTAAAAAGTAGTTGTAGATGCTTCTGTTGTCCTTGTTTGTTTTTTTTTTGGTTGTTTTTTTGTGGGCCCTTTTTTGCTTTTTTGTAGTAATTTTACTGTTTTGTTTCATCTTAGTATTTGTTTTTGGCTACTTTGAACTTCATTGTAACATTTGGATTCGATCCTTTCTCTCTCGGTTCTCTTGCTTATTCTCGGCTTCTAGGCCTTCTTTTGTAAACAAGGGTATAGTCCCTTTCAAAAACTATTTGCCAATAATTAAAAAAACAAGCCATTGGTTTATTAGTGAAGTTGTTTGACTCATAAAATTTTCAATTGATATCTTTCCGTAAGTGAATTTGATGGAGTTTATTTATCTTAATTCAAGACACTAAACTTAAGAAAATCAACTATTCCGTGCACGTGAAAACCGTTGGTACAATTTAATGCGTAAAATCGGGTGTTTATCATTAAGTCAAAAAAATCTTTTATTGAGATAAATAGAAAGTTTGTTTTCTTGTACAAAATTAGAAATATTTTTAAAAAAAAATTCAAACTCTTATTAAGATTAATACATACATTTGGCACAAATACTTAGTTAATTTATTAGTGCAAGGTTGAAGTCGCTAACCATGTTGATTGTTTTCAATATAACGAAGAAGTTGTTTGTATTGTTGAATGGAACGCTCGCTCTAAATGGAAATTTCAATAGTTTCTCTCATTAATAATGGGAGATGGAATTTAACTTAATTGATACAAAATGGATGCCATGTTTTCTCTTCCTTAGCTTATAATTCGCTGCTTATTTTAAAGGGAGTTACACAACTTAACCTCATTATCTATTTGTATGATTTTTATTTATATTGACTCATTTACGACATTAGTAACTTCTACAAAGTGAAGAAATAGGAACTATTTGTTTTGAGAGACTGCATTTCGACACATGAAATATCAATCCTTACAATCAAACTATTAGGAAACCATAGACTTTGCAACAATGAATAAATAGAAATTTGAATAACAAAACAATAGTTTATAGAGATAGAGATAAAATAAATATATAAAATACCAAACATGCAAGAGATGAACACTAGATTTACGTGGTAAAACCCCAGCTGAGTGCTTAGGGAAACATCCATAATGTAAGATATCAAGATTTTATTACTTGTTATGAGCTACTTTAGATCTCCACAAAAATAAATACACCTAATTGGTGAAGTACAGTTAAGATTCTTCCTCATAAAAATAGAGTGGAAAAATGCCATTAGGATTTTCCTTCCTAAAAATAGAATTTAGTTGAATTCATATTTCTAGAAACAAGGGATTGACTCCTTAATTGTTGTTGGGGAAGTGACAAGAGTGGGGTGTAATCCCTCCCACACTCCCCCTATGGGAAGTGAGTTAAAAACCATGCCACAAAGGGATCTAAAATTTAACTTTGTTTTCACATATTTAACACAAGCAAAAAGCCGACTATGGAGACCATCATATGGTTTCACCTAGATTTGCTACCCAAGTAGGAATACTTTCCTCAGAAATATCCAAAGATCCTTCTTCAAATGTGTTGCATCTGAATCCCTCTTCAAAGACAATTGAATTTCAGGAAACTAGTAAAATGAAGGGATTCAAAAACATATAAATTCTCTTATTTCTAGTTCTATTATTTTTGGTGTGTCATCAATGTTCTCCCTGCTTGTGTACTTTTTGTTTCTCTAATGATATACACCAATCAACCTCTTTATTATTATAACTAGTATTTATATTTTTAATGAATAATAAATATAATGATCAATTCCAATAAAAAATATTCTTATAATTTTGTGTTATTAGGATAGACATAGGAAAGTAAACTTCATTGTGTATAAACATGTATCAATCTCAAGATACTTCGTGAATGTACGTGTAAATATTGTATAGAAAATATGATATTTGTCAAAATGTATGACAACAACATATATAAGTGAAAAGATAACAAACCAAGTAATATGTAGGTCTTGGTTTTGTATTTTGAAAATATTTAAATTGTTTATTTTTATATTTTTTTTTATTTGAATGTTTTTCGTATTTTTAGAATATTTGTATAAAAATAAGAGAAAAGAAACAACTATTGTGAAGTATGGCAAGGAGGAAATCATGTGCATAGGAGACATGGGTCTCAATATTTCATCATAGAGAAAATGATTAACTATCAAGTACTTGAAGCCATGGTTGTAAAAGATGCATAGAAATATCAATGCCATAAGAAATATCGGTGGCCATGTAAAAGAGACTTTATTTTGTCAAATTCAAAAAGGGTGAGAGATGTAATGCTTCCCTCTAGAATTTTATATATATATATATATATATATATATAGGCATTAAAGCATTAGGAACATATGTAGGCTTGTGCAAGGTACCAAATGTAGGGATAGTATAATCCATAAGAATAGACATTGAAGTTGGTTGCAAGAGGATATGGATTTCCCCCAAAGATATAATCACAATAGATTTAATAAGAGCATGTGTAGCCGCAAGAAATGGAGTGATGGAGATAGGAGAGGAGGTGTCCTCCATAAAAAAATTATAGGTAGGAAAGGATACACCATTATGAATTAAGGGCTTGGTACCACTTGTATGAATTGGAAATGGATAATCAATAAGACCATATAAATTATTCATAACATGGACGAATAAAAGAATCAAATGCATCATTCAAGGTAGAGATGAGATCATTTGTAACATATTCCACTGAAATAGGTGAGTGATATTCAACGCAAGCACTATCTACATTATCATGTATAAGAGAAGTATCGCAAGTAAATGCATCATTTTGAATTACACATTTCATTGTAACATTGTCTATAGAATTAGTATGAGAATAAAAAGGATATTCAATTGTATCATACTCTATTGTAATAATTATATCATTTTCCATTTCAAGATAAGATAAAAACTCATTGCCAAATTTTGTCACATTAGGTATACTAAGAAAAGAAGTATCATCATGACCAATTTCATTAGAATTTTTACTAGAACAATCATTACAATTGTAGCCATAAGTATAGGATGTGCATCCTTTGTATGCTCAAGAATATGTGCAATTTTTCTAAATCATAAAGGAATCCTTGAAAGGAGAAGAGGAAGTAGGTACCCATAGTGAGGCCTCAATGTTAGAGTTTTAACCACTTGAGTTGTTAGTTATATAAGGGGAAATTTTGAGAAAGAGAAAATGATAGTGTTAGAGGGGTGCTTATGAGCTAATTACAAGAAAAATTCTCAACTTGGCAATATTTATAATGATCCTGGTTCACATAAAGTGTGTACTTAATACCTTGTCATGTGAATAAATGGAAGACATGGATCATAAGTGGATGTTATGCCTTTCTTGGCATGAATCCAAGGCATTACTCATAGAATATTACAAGGAGTCTCATATAGAATATGAAAGGTAGTGGGAGTCTTTTTAGGGCCCATACAAATATCCAAAGTGACTTTTCCAAGCATGCATAGTAATGCATCATCAAGGCATTAAAAATAGTGGTAGTATTATAAATTTATGTCATAGAGATACCCAATTATAGTAATAAAGAACTATGGAAATCAATCATACCAAATTCAAAGGACCAACTAGTATGTATGCTTGATTAGAGAATGAATAATTTATACATCAGCAAGAGTGAGTTTTATGAGGAGGAATACAAAATGGTGTAATAGGATAAAAATAGTATTAGAGTGATTTGATGGATAGTCAAAGACAAAAATATCATCATCATTCAACTCTTGGATAACATGGTAAAGTGTAAAAAAATTATTATTGGCATGTCCGAGACATTAATAGTAATTTTAAAAAGCTTGATAATTGAAATATTTACTTAGAGGCTTACTTGTACCAACCTCAACAAGCATATTGATAGATGCAAGGTTGCACTCAAGAAACTTTTGAAGGACCACTTGAGGTGAAGAGAGAAAGAACATGAATTTTCTTTAAATCATATCACAAATATTAATTTGAGAGAGAACATGAGATGCCCCCATAGATTGAGGTAAATTAGATGTGGCAAGGGTACATGTGACTAAATACTTAGAGCATGGAACATTAGAGTAAATATAAGGAATGGAAGAGACGAACAAGAAAATACAAAGGATAACAAATCCTAAAGCAATAAAAATTATTATACACAAAGGTAGAGAGAATAATCCTTAGGGAAAATAGGGTTTGGGTAATGATTGGGTTCACTAAATGATTTAACCCTAAATAATCAAAAAATAAGATATGGGAGAAGGTTATTATTTATTGACTAAGGGTTAAATGTTTAGTAAGAGGTTGGTATATCCAGATTCATTAATAAACATTAATGCATAAACTTGAATATATTATCATTATTAATTTTCAAGATCGAACACGGAAAAATATTTTAAAAACAAGAAAGTAGATGCACTTGCTTTATTATAGGAGGCTAAAATGGTAGTGCAAAGTGAATTTTCATATAAGAAATTATGTGGATTTGCTTAATTTTTGGGCGGAGTGCAAATTTGAGAAGGTATGGAACTGATAGAAGTGTTAGATGGTTATGTCTATTTCAAATGGTTTTTTATGGTGAAACTAGTGTGTTATAAATTTTGTTACGTTTTCAATTGACTATGATTTCCTCTGCAATGAAACCCTATGAGTCACATATTTTTAAAACCTTGTTTATAATGTGAAATAACCACAAACCATATGATACCCTATAAAAAGGTTTGGATTGAGGTACAATCATTTTAGGTCACTTGTACATAGGAACTATTATGAAGATGCCTCAAACAACACATAATTATCCACTTAGCATGTGATATTAATATAGATTAAACTACTTTGTAGAATTTATCATTTCACAATAAGAAATGTTCAGTTGTGATGCTTAAGGTTTGTTGATGTGGATCTAGTAGCAAGAGTTGAAATGCTTTCAAAACACACACACAATTTTGAAAAAATACAGAAGCTTCAAAATATCCATCTTCTCATTTTGGAATCCATACTAATCTTTTACAACACTACAATATTCCTTTTATTTCTCACTATCTCTAAGAAAACCCTAAAATGCAAAAAAAACTCTAAAAAGTAAAACACCTCAGATGGAACCCAATTTTTTAGTAAAAAATATGCCTTTGTAAATTAAGGTGTATGACAAATATTATCTTATTACATAAAACATAGAAAAATATATTGAAACTCCATGTTCTAGAAAAAAGTAAAAAAATGTTTGGATCCAATGTTAGACCACTAGATGAAGGAATTCGGCCCCGAACATATGCCAAAAAGTCACTCAAATTTTGAAAAAATTTGGTCATGGTATATTACTAATCAATATATACCACCTTGAAAATTTTCAAGATGATCCAACAATCGAATCAAAAGTTATGGTCTTAGAAAGTTATGCTCCCACAACATTCTCCCCTTATTGAAAAAAATTCTTCTCCCCGCAAATTAAGTCGATGGAATTCATCCAATTTTCCACTTTCAATCTTCTTCAACTCCCACTTGAAACCTAAGTATTTTATTCTTGCTCCAAACCTTCCCATTGTACCAAATATTTTTGTAGCTCCCTTTCCTAGTAGTGACTATAATTTGGTCCAGGACACACATTACCATCTCGTTTTGCTTCTTTGGCATCCGATGCTCCCAATTTATTTCTTCCTCCTCCTTAACACTATCCTCATGACTCGTAAATTTATATAAGTCAAAAACATTAAAAACTAGTGAAATAGAAAAGTTTTTAGGTAGCTCCACCTTGTAGGTATTATCACTCATTTTCTTCAGAATCCTACATGGCCCAATCTTCTTATACTTCAATTTATTATATGTCCCCTTTGTAAGCCTGTCCTTTCCGAGATGATCCATCACCATATCTCCTTACTCAAATGCATTTACTCTATTACTTCGTCCACAATTATTTTATATTTTGCATTACTAACTTTCATCTTCTCCCTCACTTCTTCCTACAATTGTAGCATGTGTTACGTAAATGCTTCTACATCATCACTATTTTTATCCTCACCGGGAAATACAATCAAATCTAACTCCTTAGAGTTCCTACCATATAAAATCTAGAAAGGAGACCTCCCATTCGACATGTTTATTGATCTTTTATAAGAAAAATCATCCTCTAGTAAAGCCAAATCCCATTGTTTTGGATTTTCTCAAACTATCCAACATAGAATATTTCCCAAGATTCTCTTCACTACTTCTATATGTCTTTCGACCTAGGGGTGATATTAAGAATATAACTATGTCCCCCTTTTTGAAAATTTTGTACCTTTAACAAAATATGTCCGTGATATGTCCCAAAACCAACACATGACCAAACACATATAAAATGATCAAACATGTATTTTTAAGAGATTAAATATACCAAGGCGCAGGCATCCAAAATTTACCTAAATTTTTAATGTTTTTATATTATTTGTAAATATTTATTTACATGTTAGATTTTAAAATATGTTTGGCCACCAAGTGGGACACACTTATATGCTTTTACCATGCACTACTAAACTATATTTGTATCCCCATTTTCCTCCACAGAGTCTTCCAAAAGTGACTCAAAGAATTTGTGTCTCAATCTAAAGTGATCGTTCTTATAACTCTATGCAACCTAATCACTTGTAAAAAACAAATCTCTCAAATCTAGAAACATCATTTGTTGTCGTATAAGTAATGAAATGTTCCATTTTAGAGAACCTATCTACCACAACAAAGATATAATCATTTCCTCATTGTGTGTTAGATGAACTCCTAACACGAAATCCATACTTAAATCAATCCATGGCCTTGTAGGGATAGGTAATGGCATATACAATCCAATATTCTATGTATGGCCCTTATCCATTAGACACACTCTACATATTTATACGATCCTAATCATGTCCCTTTTTAGCTTTGTCAAATAATACTTCTCTACCACAAGAGAAATTGTCTTACTTATAGCTAAAGTGTCTTAAAACCCTATTTCTTGTGTAATTCTCTTATAATATTTTCTCTCATTGAACCAACAAGGATGCACAATTTATTTCCCCTAGATAAATAACCATCCCGCATCAAATAATAAGAAGAAGTAATACCTACTTTAGGGTCATGTACATTGTCTCACAACATCACCAAAATCTAGATCAGTTTCATACAATTCCTTACCTACCTCAAACCCTACCATTTCATTTTCCATTGTTATCAAAATTTCTACATGCCTACTCAACACATCAACAACTTGATTCTTCTTACCTAACTTATTATTTAACAAAAAGTATATTTTTTCAAAAATAAACCCACTTTGCATGTCTACTTTATAGTTTCTTTTGTGTGTTTACATACCTTAATGTTTCATGGTTAGTAAAGAGTAAAAATTCTTGGCTACCAAGTAATGTCTTTAATGCCTTAATGGTTTAACAATAGCATTAAATTCCACATCATAAGTAGAATATTTCCTCTTGACTTCATTTAGCTTTTCACTTAAGAATGCTACATGCCATCTTTTTGACTTAGTATAGCTCCAATCCTGAAATGTGAGTCATCACAATAAACCTCAAAGACCTTTCTAAAATATGGAAATACCAAAATACGCACCTATGACACTTTTTCTTCAAAAATTCAAAAATATTTGATGCTACCTTGGTCCATACAAGCTCCTTTCCCTTTGTGTACTTGGTTATGGGCGCAACAATACTACTAAAATTCCTTATGAACTTCCTATAAAAGTTTTCAAGCCATGAAAACTATGAACCTATGTCACATTCCTTGGAACAAGCCATTCCAAAATTTCCTTCACTTTTTCCTCGTCCATCCTCACTCCATCCTATGAGATGGAAAACCCAAAAAAAATACACTTTTCTCAAGAAATCTACCTTCTTTAAATTTTCATATAAACTCTATTTTTGTAAAAATTATAACACCAATTTAAAATGCAATGAGTGTTCTTCCACCGCCCTACTAAATATCAAAATATCATCAAAATGGACAACCAAAAACTTACAATTGTATTCTCATAGTACTTTATTCATTACCCTCATGAATGTACTAGGCGCATTACATAACCCAAATGACATCACCATCCATTCGTATACTCATTTGATTTTGAAATCCATTTTCCATTCATCCCCTTCACGGATTCGGATTTGGTAGTACCCACTCCAAATTTCAATCTTACTAAAATAATAGGATCCAACTAGTACATTCATCATATCATCCAATATTAGAATTGGGAACCGATACTTAATTATGATTTAATTATTGTTCTACTATCCACACACATTCTCCAGTCACCATATTTTTTTGGGATTCAATAGTGCTAGAGTTACACATAGAATCATGCTTTCTCTCACTAACCATTTTTATATCATATCTTTCACTTTCCTTTTAAACTCCTCACTCTGTGTTGGGATCATCCTGTAGCATTCCGATTATAAGGTTCGATCCTAGGTCAAATCAATATGGTGTTGTATATCCATTTTCAAAGGTAAGCTATCTGGTAGCTCATATGGTATGACATTTCGTATTCTTTTAGTGCCTCTTATGTTGCAAAGGGTATATCAAAGGCCTCTATTTCCACCTTCTTTACCATCAATTCATAACACTAACCCACTTCTTCCATTTTGCAACAAAATCTTTTGTAGCCAACAAGCCCTCACTCTTCTCTTCTTCCTTGAAGGGTAACAAGACCACCTTTACATCATCCTTCCAAAAAGTATAAGTATTCTTCCCTCCATCATGTGTAACCTTTCTATCATATTTCCAAGGCCTCCCCAATAATATATGACATGCATCCATCAGGATAACATCACACCACACCTCATCCTTGTAGGTATTCCCAATCAAAAACTTTATTAGGAATATTTTATCTATGGTTACCTCGTTCCCTTTCTTGAACCATGATATATGATAGGATACAGTGCTTCTCACATTTCAAACTAATTTTATCAACCATCACAGTTGAGACCATATTTTCACAACTACCACAATCAATAATAATTTTACATACCTTCCTCTAGAGGTGCATCTTGTTTGAAATATATTTTACCGCAACCAATAATTACCACCGAGACCATCTCCTTATTTATCCTTCCTCGGAACGATCGTCATCCTCCTTATCATGAGTGTTTAACCAAGACTCGCAACAACCTCCATTTCCTCTTCTTCTTCAAAGATCACCCGTGTTTACTTGTGACTGTTCCACTTGCCATGTATCTTGTGTAAGCTAATACAAACACTCATAAGTTTTGTTCCCTTATTCACCACATCGGTAACAAGTATACTACCTTTGGGGGCTATTCCAACCTCGTCCTCCACCATATCCTCTTCCTCTCTAAAACCTCCTACCTCTTTGGTAGTTACTATGACCTTGACTAGATTCTTCCTACCCTTCTACATTAGAGGATTCACCTTTTATGGAATCAAATATACCCCTCCCTCTCATTAGAGATGATGATGGTCCTCTCTTCACTCCTCTTCTAAAATTACTCCTCTTGTTCTTTTATTCTTCTTTTAATGTGAGTTGATAAACATACTATGCTATGGATCTAGAGCATACTCAATTCATCTTGTATAGTATAACTCAACCCATTTACATACCTTGTAGCCTTATGTTCTTTAGACTCTCCTTGTTCCACACAAATTGATATCTTGTTAAATTTATTTCTATAATCTTCAATGTTGACATCCTAATACCAATTGATGTGGATACAACTGCAACAGGTCAAAATACCTCCAAAACACACACACATAATTTTACAAAACTCCAGAAGCTTTGAAATAGATATATTCTCATTACTAAATCCGCACTAATATTTTACAACATTACAATCTTGCTTTCATTTCCCACCATCTCTAAGAAAACCATTAAATGTGAAGAAAAAAACCCTAAAACAAAAAAAAAAAACCTAAAAAGTAAAACACCTCGGATGGACCCCAATTTTTGCGTGAAAAATATGACTTTTTTAAATGAAGGCATACACAAAATCTTGGCTTATTATATAAAACATAGAAAAATATATTAAAACTCTAAGTTATAGAAAAAAACTAAAACAAACATTTGGAGCCAATTTTAGACCACTAGATTAAGGAATTTGGCACCAAAAATATGCCGAAAAGTCACCCAAACTTAATGAAAAAGTTCGTCATGGGATATTTCTAATCAAGATATACCACCCGGAAAATTTCAAGACGATCCAACAAATGATCAAAATTTATGGTCTCTAGAAGTTATGCTCCCGCATCATTTGCCTAGTTTTAGAATTCTCTAGAACAAGAAGATTTGGATTTTGGACATGGTAGGTGAAGTTAGAGCAACATATTTACACAAAAAAATTACTCCAAACTATATTCAATCTAAATTATTCTCCATCTGGGAACATACAAATATATAGCTTAGAACATCCTTCAAAATAGGATCCAGCCAAATCAACTTCCCACGAATATCTCTCATAGGTTAATAACAATTAACCTATAGTTGTAATATGGTATAACTCATAACAATATTACAACTATTATATTTCAACTATTAACTACATGATTTACTCACTTACATTTTACCGTGAGTAAATAGTAATATTACACAATTAATAATATTATCACAAACTAAATAATGTGAGCACTAAAGTATTCCTAACATTCTCCTCTTGAACACAAGGAAAACTTGTCTTATACTAAAACTAACGTGTCTCCTCGACGTTTGCTCGTGATCTTGATGGTTTTGTTTTCAAGATAGCCAACAACATCCGGGGATTTTTTTCCAAGTGGAAAGCCAACAACCACAAAAGATAATTTTGTTTTCGGATAACCAACAAACCTTCGGGATGGTTTTCAAAATGGATAACCAACAACCATAATATCATGATGTTGTAGTAGTATCATCAGCTCTCATCACATTCTTCCATCAAGGGATTACTCAGGAATTGTGCTCACATATTACAATCTGAAAAAAAAAAAAAAAAAAATTGGAAACAGAACATTGATGTCATGTTCCCCCATAATGTGAAATTTCCACTTATTCATAAAACCAAATAAGAATAGTTGAAATATGAATCAAATTGAAAACAAACACAATTTGAAAAAGATGTCACCAAACATTCATGTGGCCCCATCATTGGTGACTGGCGAGAGGTCATTGATCGACCTCCAACCTTTGATGCCTTCATCCTCCGATGAATGATGTTGCTAGCTCATTTGGATTTGATCATCAAGCTCATTTTTACATACCTTAATCGATGTCAGATTCCAATGAAAATGTGTCCGTAAGGCAATTTTTTTACAATTTTTCACAATGAATCTTATTAAATGACTATACTTGAACAATGACGAGACAAGAACTCTATTGACATTTTTAAAATTTGACTTACATACTTTTTGACGATTTATTTTTTATACTTTTACAAGATTACAAAAAAGATAATGAAAACTCTAACGACACTTTTGACACCTCAATGAAAAACTTGATAGCAACACTTAACTTATCTTTTACCAAAGCTAATAACATAGTCTTATGACACAAATTATTTGAAAAGACAAAAGTATTAAGACAACGTAAACTAGAACAAATAACAACTTTGACTTTAGATTTCGAATATAGCTAAATAATGATTACGCCGAAGATGTTACCCCTATGGGAAAAGGCTTTGCGGACATTCATGGAATTGTGTCAAATTTGACATCCTAAATGACAAGATAGATTTTCTCTGCTATTTTTAATAATTTTATTTTTATGATTTTACATGTTACGGCAGGAGTTTTCTTTGTTTTTAAGTTTTTTTGTTTTTTAAAAACAGGTTTTACTTTTTTAATTTGTCGGCACACATATAATTGAGCTGAGAAAAATAATTGTATTAATAGTCTGAATCCTATTATTTGTGGAGTAACTCATGATTTAATTATGGAAATGTATTTTTCAGAACCCTTTTAAAGTCAAGATTCACTTCCTACTCGCATATGCAGATAATTCGATGGCAACCGAAGATTATGTAACATCAACCAAATCGGTAATTTTCTTATCCCAAGTCTAAGTTCCTTTACTTTTGGTTTTCTGAAGCGATGATTAATGGGTTTCATGACAGGGTATCGAAACCAAAGGATGTCACCTGCAACCATTTTCTCGATCAGATACATATGGCCACTTTATCCACTCACCTTAAAAATTGAGGATTAAGACACCCAAAAAAATCATTTAAAGTTGATTTGGATACTAAGAAAGAGTCAAACATTATTATTGATATTCCTTCCCAAATTGATGTTAGATGTGAATATGACGAGGTGAAATACTCTTTCTTTTCAACAAGGGAAAAAATCACATTTAATGGAATGTGCTCAATGTTTTCAAAAGAATAAAAAATATTGTTAACATGTGTTGTCCGCTCTGGTCGAGGATCTGTGCACTGTAAATTTATTCAGAAGTATTATAGAGAAAAATGCATCTCCATATAAAATTGTTTCTGTAGATCTGAATAAACATGTTACAAGAGGATGCAAACTATTTTCATGTTTTGTGGCTGCATTGGAGAAGAAGACCAACAGAAATCCCGATCTATCATGTGATTTCTAACTCTATCAATTGATTTCTTTTTAATATTAAAATGTACGTTATGGCTTTGTTAAATAAATTTTGGTCTCAGTTTTACATAGTGTATGCAGGAAAGCGAGGATACACTACTCAATTCTTTTTTTTAATTATTTTGACAAGATTGCGTTGGGGTTATGTTCACAAAAATCTTTCTTTATTCGAGGAACGATTTGTGTAATATTTCTCTATTTTGGAGAGACGTAGCGAAATTGAGAGCATTCATTGTGCCACTAGAATGAAGTTCAAAGCATTTCCGTTCTTCATTCCTCCACAACTTCAACTTCCCTAAATCCACACCCTCTTCCACCTCCACAAGCACCGCCACTACCGTAGCATCGTTAATGAATCCTTTTTTTACTATAGGAATTATGAGTGGTGCTCTTCTTTTTATCTTCTTCATATAAATCCATCTCCCTTGGCTAATCAGGGAATAGTATTAACTCCCTTGTTTATAGTTTGTAAAAAGAGGGTTCTCATTCAGTAACACAATCTTCTTGTCTTCTTTGCTATGGACATTATGTATAAGCATCGATATGTTGTTGTGACTTACAATTCTTTAGAATGCATTTATAAATAGTGATTGTATCACCATAACCAATTATATATTTCTCGTTTAGATTGGTTCTCGATTACGTCATCGTACATGCACATTTTAATCAGAGATATAATTACATATAAATGATAAGTATAATATGCTTATTGGGTTTGTGTTCTCTTTAAATGCTTGTGGAAGGGTTCTCTCAAGCACATTAAGCATGCATATATAATACACATGTGATGTTATTTTTTTTACATGAATTTTTCCTCAAATAATATTAAGGGAGCAATTCTGATAGAGCTGGGATATATTATAAATTTAGATATACTGTGAGTTTAATTATACTGCATTCGGCCTCAGAGTTAGAACTAACATTTGTAGCATGTACTATGTCTACGGTAGTGCGTAAAACATGCCACGTTTGTAGTTGTGCTTGAACATGTCCCAAGTGTCGTTGATGTCATTTGGGGTTAACAGTAGTTGGGAATTTAACTGAAATTTAGAACTAGATTTTGAGAATGTTTTCTACAACAGGATTAAATGCCATGATATAAGTTGTTCCTACCATTATATTAGAGGCACTTGTTTCTATAAAGCAAGGATTTAAGGCCATTATTATAATTATTCATACTTTGTTAAATGAAAAATTATGTTACTATGGAAGTATTTCGATAAGTAAATTAGATATTTACATTTGTTTGTTAAAAAGAGCTACATTACATTTTGTGGTTGTTATTCGATTATGTAACACCGATAATTGGGTGCTTCTCAAATTTTTTTCTTAAAACATGTCATTTTCTTTCCCTATGTGGACCGAGAATAATTAGAAATGCATGTAGGGTTAATGTAACACATCTTTTGGTGTAAAGAAAGATTAGAGAGCACTAAAGACAATCCTACCATAAGCATGCAAACACTCTTACATAGGGCTATTCAAACTAATGAGGACACAAATTCAACCAAGATCAAATACTCATGAGAAATACAGGTGCTTTAAAGGTTTTCCTAGAGCCTATCAATGAATAAATACAAATTAAAACATTGTTAGAGTCCCCATATAGGTTAGACAATATCGAGACTAAATTCTGACATTTTTTCAAATAATTAGTTGATTTCTTCAATAGATTAAAACAACATTCACAATATGATACAAGTGATTCAAAAGGAACTTCATCTTTGCGCTTCTGATACGCAGAGCTCTTTGTGCCCAAAGAAGACATTTCTAATGGAAGGTGGGCACGTATTCAAAACTTACTTTCATATCATTTTCAGTTTATGCTCATACCCTTGTATTTTTAGAGATAATCTAAAATTTGGTACTATTTTGTTATGGAAGATACAATGTTACATTTGGTAGATTGTAGAAGTGGATTTTCTATATATATATATATATATATATATATATATATATATATATATATTTGGTTCATTATTTGTAACCCCTTCTCATGGAGTATTATAATTGCAACTTACAAAAGACATGAACATCCTCATGAAGCATTGACTTTGTTTCACCAAATGCAACCAGCAGGTAGCCAACCTGAATATCAGTTCCCTCATGAACACATCACAAATTTCATGTCCAAACATGGGATGGACATTCACCAAAGAATAATAGATACAAGACTTTTCTAGACTCCACAACCTTTGCCATCATCATCCCAACCTGTGCTGAAATGGGAGCTTTAAAGAAAGACATGGACATCCATCAAAGTATAATGGAAAGTTGATTTTTGTTAGATGTAGTTGCAAGTGTCGTGGTAGGCATGTATGCAAAAAGTGGAAACATACACAAGGCATGTGAACTCTATGATAAAATGCCTCAATGAGATGTGATCTCATGGACTTAGAATTATTGTAGGATATGCATAAAATGGGTTTGTTGAAAATGTCTTTTTAGGCGAATGCATTTGGCAAGTGCAAACCCAGCCTCCGCAACCTTTGTCAACATACTCCCTTTCTATACCAATACGGGAGCCTTAGCACAAGGTATGAACATCCATCAAAGTATAATGGAAAGTGGATTTTTTTTTGCAAAATGCCTCAAAGAGATGTGGTCTCATGGAATGCCATGATTGTAGGATATGCACAAAATAGCTCTGACAATGATGCTCTCAAACTCTTTGAGGTAATAAAGCACTCTGGAATGTACCCTAACCATTTAAGATTCGTTTATATATGCTTGCATATTTTGTCTCATTTATGTTTCTTGGAGAGCTAATATGTTAAAGCACTTAGTCGTTCTTTCAATCTACTTTGACGTCAACACTTCACATTCACTACATTCTTGAGAGTGAGTGTTAGCAAACTTACTTTTATCGCTTGCATTTGTATTCGATCATTACACAACTAACTATTATTTAACATCCCTTCTGATGTACTTTGCAACATTTGTTTTGGCTTTAATACAAAAACAATTGTCAATCACACCCCTTATCAACATCAACTACAAAATTAATAACTATCCCTCTAAATCTAATAACATATACCATTTGGCGTTCACATTGCAAAGTACACATGCGATTGCTAGTTAGAAGACTATTTACAACGCAAATATTAAAAATATTACATAAAATTCTAGACCGACTATAAAAACAATATAATCAATTTTTTGACCACTTAAAAGGAGAGTAATAGACAAACTATATTGTAAAACTTCTAAGCCTATTTACTAACCAATCATATGGTGATAGAGGATGAACTGATGGATTGGATCTTCTTTAATTTTATGTTACGAATTGATTTGTAGAATATTGAGGACATCACTTGCAGTTTGATCATGGCCAATATCCAAACACCAAACCCAATGTAGAAATTTTTCAAGCTAATATGTGATAGCATTCTGGTAGAGACGTATGTAGTTTGGAGATCTTACTAGCAGATAACATCATATACAAGTGTCCAATATTGACCATCTGTCACCAGCGCCTACATTACCAATGTGTGAATAGATTTCTATTACTAGGTGCAACATACACTAATCAATGAACATGTATAACTAAGATAAGTAAACTTAGAATTATATCCAAGGACATATTCCACTACGAACATCTCATATATGACGGCTTTCCTTCGTGGTTCTCTCATGTAGCCAAAAGAAGGATTTTAGGATGCTCGATGCCAAATGAAGTTAGAGCAGCATATTTGCACAAGGAAAATACTCTAAAATATATTCAATGAAAAATTATTCTCCATCCAGAACATGCAAATATATAGTTTAGACCATCTTTCAAAATAAGATCACAAATAAATTTCCTTCGAATCATAGGTTAATAACAATCAATTTATAGTTGTAATATGTTTTAACTCATAACAATATTACAACTATTAACTAAATGATTTATTCATTTTTATCATAAGTAAATTGTAATATTACACAATTAATAATATTATCAAAAATAAAGTTGGACATGCCAAAATCATATGATGTAATCTCCCCGAAATTCTTGTATTCCCTTCTTTCGAGGTTGGGCTATCATCCTCACTTTATTAAAATGATCCAAGCTTATACTAAAGATCCAAGCTTCTCTATCATTATTAATGGGAAACCTAAT
Organism: Taxus wallichiana var. yunnanensis; assembly: GCA_018340775.1. NCBI lineage: Eukaryota > Viridiplantae > Streptophyta > Pinopsida > Cupressales > Taxaceae > Taxus > Taxus wallichiana. The sequence goes on along the minus strand of CM031243.1, from coordinate 423,708,151 downwards.
GGCTTATTCAAATCTGAAAGGGGGTTGAGGCAAGGGGATCCTCTATCACCCTTCCGTATATTATAGTTGTTGAAACTTTGAGTAGATTGTGTTATAAATCTCAGAGTGAGGGAAGAATGGAAGGGATCAAAGTGGCCAATGGAGTTGAAAACCAATGTCTGCAGCAATTTGTAGATGATATGGTCCTTTTGGGTCAAGTTGTTGTTCAAGAAGCCAGGACCATTAAAGGTATCACCAAGCAGTATGAAAGGGTTAGTGCTATCCAAAATAAGCTCATGCTTATTTTTGGTTAACTACACTCATTTTCCCTCCTTTAGTGCTTCAATCCAATTTTTTAGATATTCTAAACACTTAAGGTTTCCTGAAAACATTTCCATCAGATAGGAAATTTCTTCCCCTTTCTAAAAATATAAAGAAGTCCTTCTAACTCCTCATATTTCGCAAGTTACAGGCTGGCGGGCCTTGGAAGGTATTTTAATCCAAAAGCAGACCGGCATGAGTTTTTAAGGATTTTTGCCAATGCAGAGAGGTGAGGCAGTACGAGATATTGAGACTTTTCACCCAAATGGAAAATGCGGGCCAGCATGCCCGAAGAGGGAAATTTACGCAAGTGAATTTCAGGTCAACGGGTCTGGGGTTTGGAACTTTTGTGCTTTTTGCAAAAAGGGCGCAAAGTGAATTTCAGGCCCACAAGCCCGCAGGGGATCTTAAAGCCAAATGAGGAAAAATGCCTAAGGCCTGCAAAGGGACACGTGTCCACGTTGAAAATTCAAAGTAGGATGGCGGATCATCGAAGGCAATTTGAAATTTTGCCCCGAGAAGACGTAAAATGAAAAATTAGTCGTGCTCTACCGATGCCCAAGGAGCCATGTGTCAAGCCTCAATTGCATGCAGGCCGATGGGCCTGGAAGAGACTTTTGCCCAAATGGAAAAATTAGGGCCGACGTGCCCAAAGATGATTTTGTGCCAAAAAGTGAATTATGGGGCTATGGGGAAAATTTTGCATTTTTTATTTTGGTGCTAAAAGGCACAAAGTGATTTTGGGCCCGCGGACCCATTCTACTAACTGGTTTTTGCCATTTTTGTATAAATTCGACTCAAAAAATTCAAATGATCATATCTTTCGATCTAGAGCTCAGTTTTCAACAAATTTGGTGCCATTGAAAAGGTCTCGACCTCGCCTACACCATGGGAGCTTGAAACTTTAATTTCAAAGAGGTTTGGCGAGTGAAAATGGGTAAACATCTTTCAGGCCATTAATGCAAAATCCAATTGCTTCAACTACCAGATCTGATTTGATTTGATATGTCATTCTTCCTTCTTCAACACGCTGAATAGACATAGGGAACTAGACTTGACATATTACAGGTGGATTAATGGGCAGGCATTGATGGTTGGTAGTTACTTTTTTAGAACAAATTTGAGTTTCTCTCTTTCTCTCTCTCTGATCTTCATTCTATATATTGTAAAACTTATCATTTGAGAAGGGGAGACATTTTGGGTGTAGGGAAACTCTATTAAATTTGTTTCTCGACTCCATTTTGAGTTGAAAACCTTCTCCTACGCTGGCAAGTGGATTTGTGCCTCTGAGAAAGAATGTAATTGTCTATGCACCCATATAGAGCAATAAAACATGTTTTTGTGGTGTTTCTTCAACCCTTTGCATTGTTTTGTTGTTTCCCGTGCCTCTCCCTTTAAAATCTATTTTCTGTGAATGTATTTCACATTTGTAGGTGTAGGGTGTTGTGTTTCATGGAGTTTTGATCATGGATTTGGATCTGGGTTTGTGTCACTTCTGTCTAACCTTCCCATCTTCCTTTTCCTCTGTTTCATCCTCCCTCAATAGAGTATCTCACACTTCCTTTTCTGGTGTATCACCGCTTAGTGTAGGCTCTTTCACCCTCTCTCTTTCTCTCTATATCCTTGGAATGGTTAGATTAGGATTAGTTAGATTCTCTTGCACTAGAGTAGCTTGTGGCAAGTAGATTAGGAAGCAAGAACCGACTTTCTCCAGAGGTCCATCTTAAGTTTTGCAAGTCCCACAACTTGAGAGATGGTCCCATGTTGTGCAATCACATTGAATGCCCCACTCATAACCAGGCCATTTGGGGGTGTTTTGATTCTACACTAAGATTTACTGGATAGAAAATAAACTTTAGAAAAATTTCTTGTTTCTTCATTAATGTTGGGGAGGAACAATAGAATAGACTGGCCAACATTCTGGAATGTAACATCAAAAATCTTCTAGATAATTATCTGGGAATGCCTCTCTATGGGAAAAAGCTTGATGAAGGAGGATGGAACAAATTAATAGAGAGATTTCATAAGAAACTGGCATCTTGGAAAGGTTCCTTACTTTCTCAAGTCGGGAAGACTCAACTCCTTCAGAGCTTCTTACAAGGCATCACAGTCTATATCATGTCCTTCTTTATTCTACTAGGTAGAGTCAAGAAAGCCATTGAAGGAATTCAGAAATAGTTTTTAATAGAATACCTTTGGTGGCTTGGGAAAAAGTCGCTCAACCTAAGGACATGGGTGGTTTAGGACTAAAGAATATTCAGTTCATGAATCATTCCCTCATAGCTAAGATTAGATATAAACTCCACGAGAGAGGAAGGTGTCTGGGTCAAAATTCTGAAAGTGAAATATTTTTTGCCCTTTGGCGAAACATTGGATCTCTATACTGATATGAATTTTCCTAGAGGATCAATATTTTGGAATAACATGTGCCAAACCAGAAAGTTTCTAATTAAAGGTTAATGGAACCTTGGAGGTGGGTCTAAAATTAAATTCTGGGAGGACCCTGGAGTAGGGATGAAGCCCTTAATATGATTGCTCGTGGAGTGAGCTCTGACATTTTTTATTCAAGAACAAGGAGATTGTTTGTGACTACTGGGATGAAGGGTGGAGATGGATCCCCATCCTCCCTCCCCATGGGGATATCCAACCCTTTCATGACTTATACAGGAAACTCAAGGATTACCACATCCCTCTTGATAGAGCTCGGGATGAGCTAATCTAGAGAAACTCTGACAAAGGGGATTACGAGGTCAAGTCGGGCTACTTGATTAACTTTGATAACTTGGAACCTAATCTCATCAGGTGGAAGGTATGGAAGAATAATCTTATTCCTAAGATCAATATCTTCTTCTCAGAAGTTGGCAAAGGTAGATCCTAACTATGGAAAGACTTCAAAGAAGAGGAATGATCATTATCAATAGATGTGGGTTGTGCAAAGACAACAAAGAATCCATTAAGCATTTATTTCTAGAATTCCCCTTCTCTTTTCAAGTCTTCGCTGAGGTTCTTCACATCTTTAAGGTGCATATGGTCCTTTCGAGGGAGTTGGCCCTCCTACTTGAATAAAGGATTTTCAATTTCCATAATGTTATAGTCAAAGAAATGTGGAAAATGGCCATGCCCTGCATTTTATGGGTAATTTGGATTGAACACAATAACAGGATCTTCAGGAACAAATCGGCTAGGTTGGGAAGGATGGTGGAAAAATCAAACAGCTTTAAAGGATAATACTTGGATCCTAAAATTAGAACAAGTTAGAGACTTTCCAGAGTGGGAAAAGGGCATCCTTAGGAGCATGGATATTGTTCCTACCATCTGTGCAGAAGATTTTGAATCAAAATGTCAAATGGTCAAAACCGCCAGATGGTAGCTTCAAGCTTAATTTTGATGGCTCGGCTCATTTGAAGGACAACGTGGCTAGTAGAGGGGTCTGGTGTGGGATCACAGTGGTAGATGCATTAGAGCCTACATGGGTCCCATTGGGAATCATACTAACAACGTTGTTGAAGTTAGGGCTATGCTCTAGGGTGTTAGGATGTGTAGAGACTTAGGTCTAAAAACTATTATTATTGAAGGTGATTCAATGTGTGTGATTAACACTCTAAAGGATCAAAAAAATGTGGTTGGAAGCTTAATAACTTAATCATGGAGGCTCATGGCATTCTCACATCATTTGATCAAGTGGATATTCAACATACTTACCATGCTAGAAACAAGCCTACGTGGATGTCGTTGACCAATAAAGGTACTGACATGGTGGAATTTGTGACGTGGCCAGGGACATGATACCCTTAGGTCATGTTAATAATCTCATTAATGAAGACACAAAATAGGAGGCTAGGTAATGATGAATCCCATAGCTCCCACGCTTGGGTTTTCGAAAGGAATTTTATTTTTGGGAAACTGGCCATATTCATTTCATTTTTTTCAATTTCTTCCAGACGAGCTTACCTGCTCATGGAATCGACAAAGGCACATCAAGGAGCCATGGGGGAGACAGAGTGCGTACCGAACCTACTACTTTTCTCCATCTCAAAAATGATAATGCCTTGTGGAAGTTGTTGCACAAAGGTGGTTTTACCAGGTACATTTGTCAGCTAAAAGGTAACGATCCTGCCCTTTCTATGGATTTTTTTATTACTTGGATTGATGGGGGTTTCGTTTTTAGAGGGGTCCAAATTGAGGTTTCATAGGAAGCCATTTCTAGGATTACGGGTTTGAAAATTGATGGGCTCAAAAAAATTAAAGATAAAACCCGGAAAAAACATGAAATTGCTACTTTTTTTTTAAGTTGGGGAGAACATTATTGCCTATGATGATGGTATCATTTGCACCTGTCGTTACCTAATAGATGGGATGATGTCTGTTTGGTGGTCATGAAATATTTGACCTTAGAAGGAAAATTTTGAAAGATCTTTTCTCACCACCTTTCTATCCTGAATTTTTTTCATCGTGACTGACCATGAGTTTAGCCTTTTTCCTCTATAGGTCTTTGCTCTCTACTATTGAGGATTTTAAAAATAAGAAGGTGGATATCCCTCTTCACCAGAGGCTTGATTCTCTTACTTGTTCAAAGAAGCAAACATGTCATCCCTGCCCAACCTAGTCATGACCCCGACTCGGACCAGAGACCCTTGCTTCTCATCTCAAGCACATAAGGAAAAGGAAAGAAATTGACCCTTTCAAAGGTATTGTAGATGCCTTGTGTAACTTGAAGAAGGGGATTCAAAATTTGGGAGATAACTCCACCAAAAGGGATCAAGAATTTTTTGACTGGGAGGCCAAACTTATGAGATCTGATTCTACAGCTAACACCATCCTCACCATCAACAAAAACCTCATCCAGAACTCAAAGACTGTCATAACACGATTGAAGCTCAGAACATGACTATTAGGGGTATTCAAGCAGATTATGTTATGCAGGAACAACGGATTTCCTTCTTTGTAGGATCAGGTTCCCATGGAGGAGTATAAGCCAAAATGAAGCTTATGTTGAGTTCTTCCGATAGTGAATCCTCAGATACTTGCGAGAGCTCAATCATGGTCATGCGGTGTCCACCTGTGTTAAGGATTAGGAGGAGGCTAATGTGGAGACCTGACCGTGAACAAGGAAGAAAAATTCCCTAAGAGGGTCATCATTAAAGTGGTTGGCAGGAGAGATGGTGGGCCGAGTACTAGGGCTTGCAGTAAAGCTATGGAAAATTGTTAGCGGGCTATGGATGACCTTTTTCCTATTTTTGTTGCCTTTGCTTCTATGGTATTGTGGCAAAAATTGTATGTTTAAATATGTAAACTCTTTGTAGTTTGGCCCTATTTTGTGGGGGTCTGTTGTCAAGTTTTTTTTACTATGCCTCCATGGCTCTGTGGTAGTTTTTTGTCCAAAACTTGCTTCTCTTTGTATGGGTTTTTTTGGTCCCTGGTTTAAAACCAAACTTTCTATCTTATCTAAATAAATATTATCACAAACTAAATGTGAGCACTAAAGTATTCCTAACAGTTGGGAGTGCTTGATTTGAAGGGATTTAGGAGAGATTTGAGTTTTTTTTAATGTATTTTCCAAATGTGCTCTTAAATGTTCTTGGTGAGATAAATGGGTGGAACATAATCGATTTTATATGCTTTTGTAGGTTATGTTTCACATTATGGAAAACCTATCGATATGAGCAAACCGTAAAATATATATCAAATTGAAAAGGTGACCATTGTGTTGATAGGGATGAAACATTCATATTTGGACTGAACTATTGGATGGTTTGGTCCTAGATGTAAGGTCCCATATAGTCATTATATGATATTAAATGTAAATTTCATGGGATGATTCCTAGGAGGAATATACTTTCATGAAATGATGTAATTTAGCTATATGAGCAAGTGAGCAAAGTGAGAATATAGAAGTAATTCATGAAATATAGATAATGATATGTCATCTAGGCTTGGATTGTGTGCACATGGCATGCTTTAGGTGAAAATCCAATATTTTCATTGCCAAATAATAAATTACCAAATTTTAGTGTTAATAACTAACGCCTTTACACTAGTATCCTATTGGATGGTAGCATCTAGAGGACAAAATCTATGATGAGATTCTTGAGAGAGGCATGACATGAGGTAAGAGATGTTTATAAACTTACATAAGTCATATAGGTGTTTGAGTAGATGAGTGCAAGAATGGGGAGTATTTGCAAGAGTTAGGATATAAGTAGGATTAATTCATTTGCACTGCTTGTGTGAAGTTGTAATTAATGGATATAATCCAATTAGTAATTATGATGGACCTAATTATTGGATTTAGATGTTTGGACTAGCTTATCAACAAAAGCCTCATATAGGCTAACACCTATGGATAACAAGGAAATGAGAAAACAAGTGCAAGAGCCTCTTAAGAAGTGATTGATCAAATATTCTTTGAGCACACATGCAACACCTATAGTATTATCATCAAAGAAAGGAGGTGAATGAAGGAAGTGTAGAGATTCAAGAGACATAAAAATACTACCATCATGTATAGGTTTCCATTGCTATGCATGGATGTTTGATGGACTATTTGAGTGGAAACAATACTTCACAAAGATTGATTTGAAGAGTGGATATGACTAGGATAAGGGAAGGTGATGAGTGGAAGATTGCTTTTAAAAATGAAGGATGGTTTGTATGAGCAATTCAATGTGCCATTTGGGTTAACTAACACATCAAGAACATTCATGCACCTAATGAATGGATTATTAAATCTATTTTAACAAAAATTGTCATTGTATAGCTAGATGACATTTTTTATTTTTAGCAATGTGAATGAAAAAACTTGATCCATTTTTCTCGAATGTGTTATAGAACTTGCATAAGAAAAGTTGCTAGTGAATTTCAACAAATGTAGTTTCATAACGAGAGAATTGGTATACTTAGGATGTGTGAAATCTCAAAAGGATCAAGACGGATCTTGAGAAGGTGTGTCTATAATCAAATGGCTCGCACCCAAATTGTTACGTAACTATGAAACTCTTATGGATTGTCAAAGTTTAATAAATAAATCATGACAAAGTTTAGTGAAATACGCACACCGATTACATAAATGATGGGAGAGGATGCGAAGGATTTTATATAGGTGAACAAAAATTGAAGAAGAAGGTCACAAAACAACTAATATTGGCCTTCCTTGATTTTAATAACAATTTGCATGTTGATTTGTGATGCAAGTGGAGTAGATAGAAGAAATGTGTATTAAATGTATACAAACGTTTTAACAACATTTTTTTAATAAAATTTTCGAACTCTTTTGTAAGTAATATATTATTCTTACTTATATTAGACATAAAGGTGTAACAATCCCTAATTTATTAGTGCAAAGGTGGAAGCGTGATATTAAGCGTCGGAAATCACGTCTTCTTTTTTTTCAATATAACGTGTTAGCTACTGATAAAGAATGAAAAAGTCGTTTGCTATGCGATGAGAAGGAATCTGGCTTGGAAATGTTGTGAAGGTTTCTGTATTTAAAATGGCAAAGGTTGGTTGTATTGTTGAACAGACCACTGAGCAATCGAATCACTTCAAAAACAAATTTCAATAGCTTTCTTGTAAGTCAACATTAACAATGGGAGATGGGAATTAAAGTAATTGCTACAGATATGGATGCCATATTTTCTCTGCCTCTGCTTATCTTTCTATGCTTATTTTCAGGTGAGCTACCCAACTTAACCTCATTATCTACCTGTATGATTTTTATTTATATTGATTCATTTGCAGGCAGAGCTTCTGGAGAGAAGGCACAGGCATTATTTGTTTTTGGAGACTCTTTTGCTGACACAGGAAATCGTAATCCTTACAATCAAACGGTTAACCGACCATGGAGGCGACCATATGGTTTCACTTGGCCTGGTTATCCTGCAGGGAGATTTTCCTCTGGGAAAATTCAAACAGATTTTTGGGGTACACATGTTTTTAGTTGTATTAATTATAAGGACTATTCTTTGTATTGATTTTAAGGGCCTAAACGGTTTTTTTTTTTGGATAATTTTTCCAAACGATAACAAAAGTTTCTGGGAAACACTGTTTGGAAGTTATTTATTTATTTAAATTGACGTTTTTGATCACACTCCTTGATCTATCATCAATATACAAAAGATAAGTTAGGATTGCGAATTCAAGCTCCTTATCTAGATAACTCGAATATTATGTTGTTATCAATATTAATAAGAATATTACATAATTCTCAAGTATTAAATGTTATCTCAGTATATTATATTTGAGTTATCTAGATATAAGGAGCATGAATTTACAATCATAACACATCTTTTCTGTCTTGATGTTGGATTAAAGAATGGTCTTAAACGTATAATTTCATGAAGTTGTAATTGTAACACATCTTTTCTGTCTCGATGTTGGATTAAAGAGTGTGATCTTAAACGTATAATTTCTACACAGTAGTTTTTCCAGAACGTTTTGTAGAAGCTTCATGTCTTAAACTATGTTTTTCCTTATAATTCATATCCAATAGATGGAAAAATATTTACGATTCTCCTTCAATAGATGGAAAAAGACCACTGAACCTAAACATCAAATGCATTTACAAGGATGACGAGTCAACTGACCAATGATAAATCCCCTAAAAAGTGATAGACACCCCATTGTTTGCTTGACTAGTCATTCTTGCAAACAGTGATAGATAAACTCTTAACTTACAATTACAATATATATATATATATATATATATACTTCTAAAACCTTCTATATGCAGCTGATATATTAGGGCTTCCCACTCCCATATCTTATGAGCTGCTGAGAAGCCATGAATGTAATGCAACTGGAAAGAAGATCACAAAAGGAGTGAATTTTGCAGTGGGTGGCAGCGGAATATTCCGATCTTACGGTTTCACAACAGTGGCAGAACAAGTTAAACAGTTTAAAGATTTGATTGAAGAAAATCCACAGTTCAACTGTCACAAACTCTCCAGATCTGTAGTGCTTATCTCTGCAGCTGGAAACGACTACAGTGCATTCAGAGATAGAAATGGCTCCATTGCGGTACTCCTTTGATTACAAATTTGAAATTCTTTACAATGGGGATTTTAATTTCTATTTTTAAAAGTGAGCTTATGATTGAATAAATTACAGGACTGATAAAACTGGTGAAACCAGTGGTAAGCGGCACGATCAAAGCTGTGAAGGATCTGTATAAATGTGGGCTGAGGAATTTTGTGGTGAGCAATGTTGCTAGTTTTGGGTGTGCAGCTGAGATTGGCAAGACATCCTGCAATTCAAATTACGATGATATTGTAAGTCTCCATACCAAATTACTGAGACGGAGTGTGGAGAAGCTGAGATCGAATTACATGGGACTCTCCATTATTATTTCTGATTTGATCTCGGCAACTAAACACATCTTCTCCTATCCTTCATTATATGGTAATTCAACTTACATAGACATCTACACAGTTACACCGTGTCCACTACTTTTATGAACATTACTGTCTTTTAATTCTTTTAAATTGTAATTGATTTATGAGTACAGAGTAGAATAACACTGCAATGAAAATTTAGTAGTATCTTTTATACAGGTGATTTCATAGTTTATATAAAAATATTTACAATAAAGAAAATTTAGTTGAGAAATTATAAGAATGCAGTGTAAAAAAATCAGCTAAAATCTACATATCATATTGTCGTAGAAGCAGATAAAATCCCTATATAAATGAGGAAGACTTCCAACCCCACTTCCTAAACAGCCTCACAAAAATTTTAGAATTCATATTTCATAGGGGAAGATTCATTTTCTTCCTATAACAGGGTGGGAAAAACTTCATAAAACCTGACGCTGTCTTTTAAGACCCTGCTAACCAGTAGTTCATATTATCATAAGAATAAGACAATGGTTGAGCCTAAACTTTGATAAATTGGGGAATCAAGTGACATATTACTGTTGGCTCATTGAAACAAAAATGTGTCAGTTAATACTGATTGATATCAGTAAATATTGATCACCTCAACATAATAGTAAGTCACAACTTAATCTTTTCCAATACAATATTAAGTTGAGTATAATTTGCCAGTACGTTTTGTATTGGCAAGTCTAAAAGATTTAAATTTGGATTTTTATTTTTATTTTATTTTTAAGTGTACAGGTTTAATTTAAAAATATGAATTTGTTGACTATATATATTTCAGCTTATTTTGAAATATCAAATATGTAGAAAAAGAAGTGCCAAAAGATAAATTTTAGTGTAACAAGATTTAAACCCAGAAATTTCCTTTTGTAATCACACAGGCTTAACTGACTATTCTCATACACGCACAACTTGCAAAATAGGAATCTTTTGCATCTTAGAATCTGTGCAAAAGAGAATGTGCCACAATAGGGGATTGAATCTAGGACTGAGAGTAGAATGCAAAATGTAGAACAAGTGAATCTAACATAAAAATAAAACACTAATCTTAAATGTATTATGGCATATGTTAATATCTTTCCTATCTACAATAGGGAATTGAATTTAGGACTTAGGGTAGAACGCATAACATAAAATAAACAAATCTAACACAAAAATAAAAATCTAATAAAACGAACTAACACAAAAATAAAACTCTAATCCTAAACGTACTATTGCATATGCTAATCAAAGAGATTTAAACTAAAATCCTCATATCTACAAATTTTTTATTTACCTTGATTGATAAGATCTTGTGTTGTTACCCATATAGTATCACATATATTTACTCAAAAATAACCTTAAAACTTCATATTTAGATGTAAGTTTTACCTACTCACTTCCATGAACACGCATGATTGTGATAGAAATCTAATCTATTATATCATATTTAATGTCAACTGTAACTTCTAGACTGTTAGATATGTGACAAAAAAGTTAAATTTTGGATCCCTTTGTGGTGAAGTTCGTAGCTCACTTCCAGGGGGAGGAGGAGGCGGTGTTGGTTGGCTTGCCCCCAACTCTTGTCACAAGGAGGTCCAGGGGCAGCAACATACTATGGAGCCCCGAAACAAAATAAGGAGTCAATCTCTTGTTTCTAGAAAGACAAATTCCACTAAATTCTATTTTTAAGAAGGAAAATCCTAATGGCGTTTTTCCACTCTATTTTTAAGAGGAATCCTAACTGTACTTCGCCAATTAGGTGTATTTATTTTTGTGGAGATCCAAAGTAGCTCATAACGAGTTCGCATGTAATCTGTTCATTTTGAGTTAATAAAAACTTGATACATTGCACCGTGGATGTTTCCCAAAGCACTCAGCTGGAATTTTATAACCATATGAATTTGATGTTAGTCTCTTGCATGTTTGGTCTTTTGTATATTTCTTTTAACTCTATTTCTATAAACCGTAATTTTGTTATTCAACTTTCTACTTATTCATTGCTGCAAAATCTGTGGTTTCCTAACGTAGACCCTTCTTCAAACATAATTGAATTTCAGTAAACTAATAAAACAAATCTTATTTTAAAATTTGTTTTACAGGGTTTGTCGATTTGTTTGTTCCTTGCTGTGCTGCAAAAGGAGGAATTGAAATGTGTGGAGAAGTGGATGGAAGAGGCAGGGCTTTGTTTGAAGTGTGTAATAAGGTAGAGGAGAAGTTTTACTGGGATTCAATCCATCCAACACAGAAAGGATGGTTTGCGTTCATGTCGCTGTATAGTTATGGAGCAGAAATGCCAGGACAGAATAAGACATTGACTTTTATAAACGGGGCTCCCAACACTATCAGTTGGGTGGAGTCGCTAGGATTCTTTGCGTACAATATCTCCATACAATCAGGATCCACATATCAGTTTGATTTTTTTCATTATTAATTGGAATCGATATTCTCAATGTAATCAGTTTTTAATTGGTAGTGATATCCACAATGTAATCAGTTTTGATTTTGTTGATTATTCATTGGCATTGGAATCCCATATGTATTATGGTTAATTAATTTTTATTTTAATATTGGAACTGCTTTTTATATTAAATTAAAATAAAGTGAATTTCATTTTCTATTTCTTCTCTCACTTTTTATAATGTGAACAATTCAGATTTGTATTGTGGTTTTTATTTTTGGAGGGTGAAAAATAACAGCCACCATATATATAAACAACATTTTAAACTCATAATATTATAATAATTTTAATTTAGTTGGTCAAGTGAAATACTTAATTAACACTAAGTTAAAGTTTGATCTATTTTTAAAATGGAGACAATTTTATTTGGTCTAACATACCAACCAATAAATTCTTGTATAAAATGATCAATGCTAAACATGATAGTGTATTTTAAAAACATCCACTTTAATAATTAATGGAGAATTTAAATTTGAGATTTATTTGATTGTCGTAAAAATATATAATTTTAATCACATAATGTATTTTTGTGGGAGTTTTATTTGGGTGATTTTAGTCATTTATTCAAATGTTTTTTATGAATAATCATTTTCTAATGACATTTTCCTTTAAATATCTATTTATTTGTGTGTGTATTTTTTTTTGTATTATAATTCTTACTTCTAATCCTAATTTAATATATTATCTAGATGAAGACATATTAATTGTGAGGATTAGAGTTTCAACCTTCCTTTCAAGAGGCAACTCATTGCTTTGATTGTTGTATAGAGATTTTGGCTCTTATTTAATTGTGTTTTTCCATTGTGAGTCATCAAATGTGCCAATAGGGTCTTATTGTGAGTTCAAGAAGTTTATAAATATGTATGTGAATTAGTGCATTTAGAGACACGTCATGATTAAAAGTGCATTATCTCGATGTTAAAAATCAAGAAAATTATTATACTTTTGAAGCATCCCCATGACAAAAGTTCAATGCAAGTATTTAGAGAAGCATCTAACTTTTACACTTGTTTCATGCATCAAGGGATAATTGATATGAAACTTGCATTATATTAGACTAGTTACTAAAATGCATTATCCTTGTGTGTTATTTTCAAGACCTAAACGCCAAAGCGGTCTAATTGAGACAATCATAGAATCCACCAACACCCCTCCCCTCATATTCTTTGATAGTTTTGTATCCAAGGTTGGAGATAAATTGGGGTTGTAAGGAAGGACAATTTCCTAGTTACTTGTGGCCAATTTTAGAGAAATGAGGAAGATTTAAAAACTTGTGAGTAGAGGATCAATGTCTTCAAATATATTTTCATTTATAGGAACTTACTAGAACTCGTATTGATATAATTATAGCATGTGCTTCTACGGCTCTATTCAAGGTGGTTGGATTCTACTATTTTTAGGGTATTGTTTGAGTCGTTGTATGGATCTATCTTCCACTACATGTTTTTGAGGTTCATATCTATGGATTAATGAAACTTTATATTAATATAAAACCGTAATTATCTATATACTATTTTCATTGTTTTAGTTTTTCCATGTCTTTGAATTAATCAAAATTTACAATTAAATTGTATTTATTAATTTATATTTTTAAAATATAACTACACCCATGGTGAGGATTATTTGAATGAAGTGTGATTGTAAAATCACTTTCTACATCTACAAATATATTTTATGAACCTAAAGATAGTCTAAAGCACTTAGCAACATTATATTTGGCATCCTTTGAGACATTTGGACTAATGAGACATATTGATCTATTATGACTCTCACTACCCGTTACGGTTTTCCATACATCATGTTGGTCACATCTATTTTCCATGTTCAAATACTTAGTCCATCACTTGTATTTTTCTTAGATTCATCCTTTCAATTTTAAAGACATTTCTCTTTTTCAATATTCATTGAGTTTTGACCTCCAAAACAAGATTGATACCCCTAGATAAGAACAAAACTAGTCTTATCCTCCTATGTCATCCTTGCCCTCCACATGGGAAATAATCACATGTAAAATTTGAAACTTTCATTATGTCATCTTAGTTTTCATTCTCATATCAACTTATGCAATAAATTAATGAAGAATATTTTATAGGTACAAATGAACCACAAGGTCATGAAAACCTTATCCCATCCATTACATACTATTCCTACATCTCTTAAGAGCATTCGATATAGAGAACCTTTGAAGAACACAATTACAAATCATGTTAATCTATCGTTACCCAATTTTCATGCTCGAGTGTATTATGCCAAATGAAGTATCTAAGCATAATCACATAGTTACATTTGATTATTTTAAGATCAAGAGAAAGCATTGGACACTCAAATCAAGATAACTACATCATTCATGCTTCCCAAGGTTTTTTGGATATGTAATGTGATGCTCACATGTATTAAGGGTAAGTGTTGAGGATGGTTTAGGAATAGTTTAGTGATATCAACTATCATGTTCAAGTGATTTGGAACTAGTGTTTGAAAATGAGAATATAAATCTTATCATTATAGAAAATCTACAAAACCAAATTTTAGTAGCTTAGATACAAGAGAACACTATGTAGAAAATACTCACATAAAATTGAGTTAATTAGTAAAATAATTATGTGTTTAAAATATTGTAACAAATTGTTAGACACAATTCATAGCTAAAAATATTATATGTCCGAGTTAGTATATATTAATAATGGATGTTACAAGAGATGTAATAAATCTCATAATAGTCTAGAGGTGAAAGTAATTGTAGGAGGTTACCATTACAAAGCTATGGTCTTATAAATTCAAATTTTTCCTGATGTAACATATAATACAATAATTGTTTTTTATTAAGTTTTATTGTTATATGTTCTATGTACTCTCTACCAAACTTTACAGCGGTTGGTATCGAGCACGATAGGTCCATGATTAGATTATTTCAAAGAATTGTTTCTTAATATCTAAGTTTTACATTCAATCCTCTCATATTGAGCTTGCATTTATCAATTAGTGATTTGAGACTTAGCTCATATCAATTCTCCATCCACTACATACGATTTTCCCCGTGTTGCATTAAGTAACATATGCTCTCCATGTTTAAATATTGGTGTGCACATATTTATCCTTTCATGTGAATCAATCATATTTACAAGTGCAAGAGTATTGATTGATTATGTATGTGCTTGTTCAACATCTATTTCATGCAGATAGCTTGATTCTCAAACATAGGTAATCCACATATGGCCAAAATACTCATGACAACTCCAATCTTTATATGTTGCACGTATTATGATGTGTGTTATAGATTCACAAGCATACATTTACCATCTCTAAATGCATTTAAGTGTTTCATTCTAGTGCCTATGACCAAGTATTATCAAGTTAGTTATTGAAAAACCATGTGCTTTCAAGAAGGTGATCAATCTCTGACGAATTCAAAAGAAGGCAGCATGGATTGACTAGATGAGGCATGCAATGGATAGATAACATGCGGAACTAGGTACTAGGTCAAATTATGTAGTATCTATAATTTGTTTGCTGTGATTTCTATGTTTGAAATAAAGTGTCAAGTAGAATTAGATTGGCTATATGTGTTATAGTCCATTATTGCATCTTTTTAATGGTTTAGGTTGTTTTTAATTAAATCAATAGTGTAAGATTTGTGGCTCAAATTCCAAATTCCTAGGTATAATTTATGATTCTAAATTGTTATAAAAGTCAAATTCATTTATCATTTACTTTAGATAGTCTATATTGTTTTTATTATGTAGACTATTTTATTTAATTGGTAGCCTATAGATGATATTGTAAGTATATATTATTATTTATCCTTTTATTTATTTATTAGGATAATTCTTGCAGTTGGGTTGTCCCTACACTTGTTGGCTTAGCTTCCTTAGGTGTACTAGTTGTGTGGAGTTAGCTTACTAGTTTTTTTGAGTTAGCTTATTGGTTGTGTGGAGTTAGCTTGTTAGTCTTGTGGAGTTAACTTAGCTGCGAGTATCGATTAGTGAGAGTTTTTCACCACCGATCTAGGTAGTAGTTGGACTTCCCTCCTTGTATATGTCAATCATGTTTATTGAGATAATTCATGTAATGTAATGTATTGAGAATTATGGATTATGATGAATTTTTATATGTGATATTTTAGCTCTTTGTTTGTAAATATTTTTGTAATGTTATTCTGGAAAATTCCTTTCAACTTATTAAATGTGGTGTGTTATTATCATCTAAGATCTTCATGGCTTGGAACAATTTTCTTATTATTTCATGGTATCAGAGTGGTAGATGATGTAAACATTCATCTGTAAGTTGTTTTTTGATCAAGGGTTTACTTATTTTCATATGATTAGTAATTTGTTAGCACTTTGTTGGAGCGCCTATTTTTCTCAAAATGTAGGGCTCTATTAAATTGGAAGGCGGAAAAACCCCAAAAACGACTGTAAACTTGGCCATTGAAGGAAACCATTTATATTTTTGAGTTTGTTTTGGTTTTGTAGAGGTGGACACAAATACGCAGATCCACTTAGAAATATGTGGGGAAGAAAACAGTCTAGAAAATAGTTTTGGGTTTTTCGCATTGAGTACTAGGTTTTTCTTCCATTTTGTGGAGTTTCCATTTGACGAGGATCTGAAATCTTGGAAATCCGTGCCATGAGGAAATCCATGTCGGGAAGCAAAAATTCCAGAAAAACGGTTTATGGGTTTTTCATGTTCGGTGCTATATTTTTCTTTCACTTTGCAGAGTTCCTACTTGGTGATAAGATGAAAATATTAGAAATCCATGTTGGGGAAAAAATAGTGCAAGGATGTTGAAAGTTGAGAAAACAGATTTATGGGGTTTTTAGGTTTTTCATGTTTAGATCTTGGGTTTTCTTCTTCCTCTTTGCAAATTTTTCGTTTGGTGAGGATCTAGAAATCTTCAAAATGTGTGCTAAGGAAGAAATATGTGCCGATTTAAGCAAAATGTCTAGAAAAACACTTTCGGGTTTTCCATTGTTCGGTAGTCGGTTTTTTCTTCCACTTTATAGATTTTTTGTGTGGTGAGGATTTGAGGATCTTGTCGATATGTTCTAAGGATCTTAGAAATCCATGTCAATGAGGAAAAAAATCAAAAAAATAGTTTCTGGGTTTTTTTGGGTTTTTCACGTTCGGTACTAGTTTTTTTTTCTTCTTTCATTTTGCAGATCTAGAATTGGAAATTATTTTCTATAAAAGGTAAATTGAGGAAGAGTGAAGGCAAAACACATTTTATGTTTTTGTAAAAATAAATATTAAAACACAAAAACAAGCTTGTAAATTTTGATAGGCAACTCGAAATCGAGTGTCATTTTTTAAGTACTTATTTTTCGTGTTTATTCCATCGAACTAATTATTTTGAAAAAAAAAAACTCTAATTATAAAATTTGGTTATTATAACACGCGCTCAATTATAAAGTGCCAATATTTATATCTCTCTTGTTTGTTGAGAGATTTTTGATCTGTATTTTCAACACTTTTAGGCATGTTGACATTCTCTCTTGTGGGGGCATTATTCTGGTGAAGCCCAATGTTATTTTGTCAATGTTTGAGTATTTTTTTTTATAACTCATACAGATTTGTAGCGTCACTCTACCCATTCAAGTAGTATGGGAGGGTGTGGTGTTGATCCTTCTTCTTGAGTTTTCTGTCCTTGTCTTTTTACATTGACATTTCTTTGATCATGGAACTCCTATTTCTTTGGATCTTGTGTCATTGCCTTGTTTCCTTAGTTTTTATTTTTAGATCATGGCACACCTATTTGTAGTAGTTGATTTTTCTTCTTTAGGTCTTGTGTTCTTGCCTTATTACCTTGGTTTTGCTTGGATCGTGGCACTCCTATTTCTTTGGATGTTGTGTCCTTGTCTTGTTGCCTTGGTTATTGTTATTAGATTGTGACACACCTATTTGTAGATTAATATAATTATGTTTGGTATTTGTTTCCACTTTCAACATCACTCCATTGACAGTCTCCTTATATAGAGCTATTCTGGTGAAAGCCAGTGGTAGTTGTTTTTATTTTTTGATCAAGCAATGGATGAGTTTTTTTATCATTGTATGAGTTTTTGAGTTGAGCTTCTTGGGATGCCTTGCGGTAGGTTTTTACTCTCTTTAACTTTTTATTATTGGTGTTGGGTACCTTGTGGTGTCCTTTTTTCCCAATTATTATACGTGGGTACCTCATCAAACCTTGTTGTCGGGACCCACCTTATTTTTCGCCCACCTAACCTATGTTTATGGGGGTATTAGTGTAGGTTATTATTTATCCTTTTATTTTTTTATTAGGATAATTATTACACTTAGGTTATCCCTACACTTGTTGAGTTAGCTTGCTTAGGTGTATTAGTTGTGTGGAGTTAGCTTACTAGTTGTGTTGAGTTAGCTTACTAGTTATGTTGAGTTAGCTTACCCGTTGTGTGGAGTTATCTTGCTAGTCTTGTGGATTTAACTTAATCACAATATCAATTAGTGGAAGTTCTTCATCACTAATCTAGGTAGTAGTTGCACTTCCCTCCTCCTATATGTACTTCATTCTTATTAAGCTAATTCATGTAATGTAATGTATTGAGCATTATGGATTATGATGGATTTCCATATATGATATTTTAGCTCTTTGTTTTCAAATATTTTTGTAAGGTTATTCTAGAGAATTTATTTCAACTTATTAAATGTGGTGGGTTATTATCATCTGAGATCTTCGCGGGTTTGAATAATATTCTTATCGTTCCTTTCAGATATTCAGGTCATTTCTAATAAATTAAGTTGTGTGACCAATATTTTTTTGTCATTAATTAAAAAAGTTGTGTTTATTAGTTTCAAGTAAAGTCACGAGTCGGGATAGTATTGGTGTAAGTTGGCTTGTCATTTTGCTAGTATATATTATCAAATTGTGTCATCAAATCTATTAAGGGTCATTTGAAATTCATCAAAGTCGTAATATGTGTCAATAGACTAGTTTCAAAAAGAGTTCTCTTCATTGTAAATTTTATTAATTACACAATATAATTTATAAAAACATAATGATAATCCTAAAATTCCTCAATCATGTAAAGTGGATCATGTCAAAACATATTTTCATATATATGTCAATGAAATTACATTAAAGGTTTTCATGGTTATAGGAATAGACCATTCTAATAAGCTCATAATGTGTGGTAGAGTGTTGAAACTAGGTACTGAATTAGACCACGGTTCCATCAAGCTACTTGTAAAATTTAGGTAATTGGAAAGGGAAAAGGCCATGTTTGGCAGAAGAAGGAAAGGTTTGTGGTCAAAGCTATCTCTAGGGATATGAAACTATACTCAAGTGCTATAAGATGAGTTTTGATTTAGGGGTTAGGTTTACCTATGTCATAATACGTAGAACCGTGGTTTACATCAATGCAATGAGATTTTTGTGACTCAATATTTATCCTCCTCACTTTTAAACCTAAAAGGATGTTAGTAATTAGTTGTGAAATAATTACCTAGTCACACCATGAATTAGTTGATGAGCATTGGACTACATACCAACACTCCAAAGAGGGATCAAATTATAAATAGTTCTCCTAACCTTGTGATGAGATATAGAGTGAAAAATAATATAAATAAGATGGAGTCCGAAATTTGACAATGAGTAAATGAGGATGAATGCAGCACCTTATTCCTTCTTAGGATTCAACCAATCTCATGTCCTTGTTCAATATCATGAAAAATCACTTGACAAATAATAAGACATTGCTTTTATTTATTTCCTCTTTATACCACAAGACAATACATCACAAGTTAGACTCTTCTTTGGTTTAACATGCTCTTTTGGGGCTTAGGATGAAAATAAAATTTCTCAAGGCTTCTCAAGATTATTCACATCATAATCAATGTAAAATAGTCTTATACTCAAGGATTTAGAACCATTTGTATGCCAAACTTGAGTTTTGCACTAACTAGGCCTATTAGGCTACAAGCCACTTTATTAGTTTTTCAAGGGATTGACATCAAATCACTTTATCTCAATGATTTAATGACTATCACCTGACCTCATAA
Organism: Taxus wallichiana var. yunnanensis; assembly: GCA_018340775.1. Lineage (NCBI taxonomy): Eukaryota > Viridiplantae > Streptophyta > Pinopsida > Cupressales > Taxaceae > Taxus > Taxus wallichiana. Next base: position 423,688,027 of record CM031243.1, on the reverse strand, counting down.
TCACAAATAAATACAACTTTTATAGATCCACCACTTTATCAAGACTAAATGGGCATCAAACTAGTAATAGGGCTACTAGGCCTAAATGGCAGTTTGGAGGACTTAAACTAGATCAATCTTTTAAGAACCTTCTCAATGGTTTATAGAGGTTCAAATCCACCTTCCCATACCATTCCAACAATTTCATAATTCAAATTTCCTTGCAAGATCAAAAGAACACAAATATTGCCATGACATACATAATCGGCATTAATGGTACTTGTACTGAGACATTAAAATTCCCAAAAACCTCAAAAACCAGTTACAATACATAAAAACACACCTACATGAAAAATTTCAAGATTTTTCACTAGTGGAATCATAAAATATGCAAGTTTTTGTGTAAAAACCCTAGGCAAGGTCAAGGTCAGGACAAGAGGAGAAAATTGTGTTTTACTTATTAACACACTTATAGTACATAGTTGTTTCTAATTTTTTAAAATAGTTTATTCCTAATAGATTACAACATTGTTATAAGTATAGTTTCTTATGACTAATTATAATATCATTTATAATTATCATGTTATTGGTTAGTTACATAACAAGCATGGTTATATTCTCTTTTGATTTTGAATGATGTCAATTATATGTGAAGTGTTCATTATTCCAACTCAATTTAAAATTGATTATAATTATTTTTGTTTTCAAAATTTTTTTTTATTATTGGCAAATAGTTTTTTGAAAGGGACTATACCCTTGTTTACAAAAGAAGGCCTAGAAGCCAGAATAAGCAAGAGAACCAGAGAGAAAAGGATCAGAATCCAAATGTTACAATGAAGTTCAAAGTAGCCAAAAACAGGCTACCAAGATGAAACAAAACAACAAAATTACTGCAAAAAAGTAGTAAAGGGTCCGCAAAAAACATACAAGGACAGCAGAAGCATCTACAACTACTTTTTAGTAGCTTTGTCAATGATGGTTTTGATATTCTTCCAGGATTTGAACATTCCCAAAGTTGTCATGTGGGCAGCGTCATTATAATCCAGCTGCTCCACGGTCTTCTTACTTTCCTTATCATTACCCCAAAGAGTTGCCGGAACTCCGCTTAGGTTGGAGACACTTTTGACGTGTTGCTCAATGAACTCCTCAATTTCAATTTTATTAACATTATGAGCCAACCCTTTATTTTGACACATGAGCTATTTTTATTACATTGTTTTATATTGTGATTAAATTACTTTTAGTAAAAACAATGAATTTCTTAACCTACTTTATTTAAATCTTATATTATCCTACAAGTGGTTTCTTTTATATTGTTTTAAAATTTTCATACAATTGAAATCTCAAATTTAACCTTTAGAGGCTAGAGCCTTATTTTTGGGTGGGTTTTGGACACATAATTATAAACCTTTTCCTACATCCCCAAATGAGGCCTATGTCCATAGTACATACCCATTATGTAGGTGGATTGGATACATTTACATTTCCTTTGACCTCTTTTAGAGTTCCAGATAGTGAAACCTTTCAATTTCATGCCTTAAAGCCATTTATTTCAAAGGTACCGAAACATGCCACATGGAACATGGAAATTTATTAATCATACACCACCTTTAATATGTTTTGATGTATTTACAATAAATTTAGTGATTGATTTTTTTAAGTAGTCACTTGTTAAATTACCATTTAGTGGATGATAGTTGTCACTTTTTAGGCCTATTTCGGGACTTCCATTCAAAATGTGGGTGTGTCGAACTTCATCCCATAATAGAGCCTATGTCGTTGATCCTCATATATCAAACAATGCAGAATATTTACATTTGTCGACTACTAGCGCATCGATGGACATAAATATACGGACCCAAGATACATTAACAGAGAGATGAGGACACATGGTGGGATCTAGTTACTAAAACTTCCACCTCACCATCCAAGATTAATGCATGAGGGTGTGTAGTGTAGGGTAGTAGGATATTAACATGGCAACATCCCGATTAATAAGCTACCAACACATATCTTTTTCCAAAGGGTAAAATTCATGGGGATGTAGACGAATGTGATTGTTCCACAGTGTGTTCAGCAACTTAGCATTCAAAATTAAGGGAAAATTAAATGCCTCCATTGGATGTTTTCAAAAATTGCATTATAAGCTTTCCTATTTCCCCAATAAAATCTGCATTTAGTAAAAATTATCCTACATTCACCATTCCATCCACAACTTGATTCAAAACTAATATTATTTTTCTCTAATGTTATTTCCATTGATTTTAGATAATTCGCCAACCCCGTGATTCTAATTCCAGCCATATTCGCCACGATTTCTATAAGTTTTTCTAGAGGGTTCCTTAAAATTTTCCTTGAAAGCCAATATCTCACCATATAGAACCCATAATTATAGGAGTGCCGGTGATGGACAATTCCATACATATTTGATGGTTTTGTTCTTATGGATTTTACACTCCCATATCCATAAACAAAGCATCCGTAGATCATGTATAACATTTTCATCCATTTTCCACCGCAAGATTAGCTTCCTATGCATCTAATTAGTTAAGTGTGTTTATCCTCTCACGTTTTCTCTTATTTAACACATGTTCTTATCACTATATCTTACAAATTGCTAATATAATTATATTTTGATTTTCACATTAATATTTAATTTATTAGTCTAAATATACTTTATGTTGATAACCCTAATATGGAGCAAAGTATAATTTTTAAAGAACTCCCTTACACCTTACATTTATTTATTTTTTCCAAGTGTAATCAACATCACATTTATTTTGTTTTCCTATATGGAATGAATCACGAGATCCGCTTAAAACTTTATATTTTGTCTCATTGCAAGGTATACTTAATTTAGATTCAATTCACATTCTCACACATGATTATAGAGAGGAATTGTTACCAACTTCAATGCACCCATGAATATTTGTACGTATATTTTCCTTTCTATATTTACACCAATGGCATGTTCACTATGAGAACTAGGTTGGCTGATTCTTACAACTTCCAAAGCATGTGGATGAAAGAGATCGAAGTTCGGGATATGAGTTGAAATCCAACGCCATGAGCTTTACTGATTTGGTACCTATAGTGGGACTCGACACACCGTACTTCGAGAATGGTGTTGCAAAGGTTACAGTGCACGTGGCACAAGTTCTCAGAAGCAAAAGAAGAAAAATCAATACAACGCATCCTAATCCTCAATCTTTTTCTTCTGCGACAACAAAAAACAATGTGGCAGGTAGTACTTTCCTCTCATAGACCATTGAATCTACTCTAGATACAAATACAAATCCAGTTCAATCATTTTGTATATTGTAAGACGAGGAGTTATTAGGGTTATAGATTTATCTTTGTTTGTAGGTCTGATTTAATCCATAATGGTGTTGATTTTAGGAAGGATATTAGTGAGATCTATGTTTAGCACGGTTCCCGAAACATTATTTTTATTTATTTAATTTAGCGTAGTTCTCCCTAAAAATTTGTTTATTCAACTTAGGTTTCAGCGTGGTTAATGCCTCTAAACCTCAAATAAAGTTCTTTTATTATTATGTAAGGAAATGAACCCACCCCATATACAGAGCACTCAATCAATTTGTATATAGTAAGATGAGGATATATTAGGGTTACAGATTTATCTCCATTTGTAGGTCTGATTTAACCCATAATGGTGTTGATTTTAGGATGACTATTAACGAGAGCTCTGTTTAGCACAGTTTCTCGTAATGTCATGTTTATTTATTTAATTTCATTGATCTCGGTTTAACACAATTCCCCATAACTCTCTATTTATTTAACTTGAGTTTCGGTGTGGTTAACGCATCTCGAATCTCAAATAAAGTGCTTTTATTATTATGCAAGGAAAATGACAGGTGTGAAAGGGCATTTAGGATGTGTCACTCTCCATGTTATGCTTTGGGTTTTGAAGAGCGCTTAATGCGGTTGGTGGGTTTGTTTGACATGGGTCTATTTTTCCCGCTCAACTTTTATTTTGCTATTAAATAGATGGAGAAACAAACAACAAATATGATACTTTTGAAGCTATATGATTCATATCATATCTTTTAAACCACAATCTTATCAATCTAAGGAATATCTATATCGAATGCCCTTAAAAACAAATTTAAAATGTGTCCTACCTCTGCAAACCCTAAATTTCCTACATTAAACTTGTCCTATTAAGAAAAAATTGATAATGGTGTTCAAGATGCAGATAAATCTAAAATATCTATAACTTGCAAACCCTAAAATTTCATTGTTATACTTGTCATATCAAGGAAATATTGATAAAAAGGCATAGAATGTGGAGGTAATGTTTAGTTGTTGTGAATACTCCCAACACCAATATAATGTGCAAGTGACTTGCCTTACTTATCAGTGATAATACACTAATTTTATTTTAATTATCAAGGAAAATTACAGAGTGCTCTATTTGTATATATTCTTGATAGGTGGATGGGAGCTTTGGACATTTTTTAATATGTAGTTAACAAGAGGTGTAGATTAAAAAAATATTATAAAATGATATGTAGGTGAAAGACAAGTAGATTAAAGATTGGCAAAAGAGGACATTGATTTAATATGTAGTGTAAGAGTGTTTATTAAGCAATATCCCACCTACTATTTAACAATTAGATCAACAATACATATGAAAGCCATGAGGGGGAGCAGTTCTATTATGGATCGCTTTTTTTCTTCTAGGGGCAAGCCTTTGTCTGTTTTTGTTGCATTTTCTCTTCCACGATATTTTTCTACCACTCCTTACATTCACATAAATACCTATAAATTATTTCCACAACGTCTTGAACAACACCCATGTTCTCCTTCAAAGGATTTCCATATGAAACGTCATGTTGTTCTACGTTTGAGTTTCTCATTGTTCCTACTTTCTATTTTTGCTACACCCACACTTTTTCATCCTCTAACCCCTTCATCTTCACCCCCTTCCTTTCCCAATATTTCTCTCCTTCCCATATGAATCCTTCAAAATATACCCTTCAAAGATTCCCATAAATGCAGTTCACATACAATTTCTAGTTAATTATTTTCTTAATTATACATATATATGTACATATTTTCTTGCACATGTTTCCATATACTTGCAAGAGCACAAGTTTCTACACTCATGAGTGTACATGATAGGACAAGATCTTTACACACCTCTACTATTGAGATAATGTGATTTCTCTTTCTTTTTTATGTTTACCACCCTTTTGTTCTTTTGTTGAATCTATTACTAACTTCAAGAATCGTCAAAATATGGTTAGTTGATCGCAACAATTTTTCATAAATAGTGTTTGTTTTTTTCTCTAAAATGTATGTGTGAATGTGCACACACTCAAGCATGGTTATTATGTAAAAAAATTAATTTTGATACATTAATAATGTATTTCTTTAATACTAATGTATTTATGTGTTTAATGGTTATTGGTCCTGCAAGTTAGGCTCTTCTTGGTTTGTGTTCCTTATCTTTATCAAACTTAAACCTCTTCCCTTTGTGGCTTGTGTGACTATAGACATTTTGATTAGAAAAAATATATGAATATGAATCGTAGCATTCAGAATCTAGTTTCTAAAATACTATTTTTTTAAAAACGGACAAGTTTAGCTATATTAAACACTTAAAATTATATGACTTAGTTTTTTTTTTTTGAAAAAACTTATAAGATTGTAGTCCGTTTGCCCGCATTTTGGATGACCAAATCTTGTTATTTTTTTTTTTCCTTTGGTGAAACATTAGATGTAGTTGTCTATCTTGGGATGGATTTTATTTTGTATTTTTTTAGCAATATTTTTTTTTTTAATGATTTTTTCCGTGAAAGTGGTCTGAAAATATTTAGAAAACGGAGCGCTTTCCGTTTGCCCGCCATAACTATATCAAAAAATATCGAAATCAATATTTTTTTTTAACGTGTATAGAATTTGTCCACGCTTGGGATGGTATAAGTTTTATCATATTTTGATAAGCGAAACAAAAGTTACAGTCTTAAACGTAGACATGAACATTCACGGGAAAAAATGTCTTAAAGACCTATTGTTAGTAAAAAATTATAAAATGATATTTATCTTATTCTATTCACTTTAAAAACAATATTTCTACGAAGCTAAGAGTCTCCCCTACGCGATGGCACCATTTTTGTGAAATGTTTTCAGTTTTTAGTATGGTTCAAGTCTTTGGAAGAGCAGATTTGAGGTTTTTTGACCTTTTACACTTCATAATGACCTTCCATAGCTTTGGTTGGGGAAAATAAAGATTTTCCGAGGCTTAGGTTCGGCAGATAGATCCACGATCGTAGTTTATAAAGCGCGATCATGGTTTTTAAAAATAAAGCAATGAAGCACGCTTTATAAACCGTGATCGCAGTTTATAAAGTGCGCTCGCGGTTCATAAATCATATTTACACACATCCCAATGTCTGAATTACCATGTGATTTTTACTCTCTGACCTTACCGTATGAATTATTGCAAAATTCTGTCTTTTTCTGCACGTTTTTCTTATCACCGGAAGCAAAACATCATGGGAGACAAAAAATGAAGTCAAAAAAGGAAGTCATTAAGTAAAAAAACACCAAACGAATTAGAGGCCAACAAAATTCAAAATCGTTGAGCGAATGCGGAAACTTCGTGAATCTAGAAGAGGTTCATCTTCAATCAACTATTGTAAGCAATGAAGAACTAGGTAATGTTTCTCTGTCATCGATGTTGAAGTTGAATTAAATACTCGTGATGAAGAAGTTTTTCTTATCGATGTTGAAGAAGAATTAAATACTCATGATGTAGCAAATGTTGAAATTGAAGGAGACAATGAAAATGTGAATAAGGAAATTCATGTTGAAAGCGTAGACAAGCAAAATTTGACAAAAACACCTCCAAGGATTTTACGTAAGAAACCTAATTTTTATTGAAATTGATGAAAACATTTTGAAACCAATGTCGACAAACTTTACGAGCGACAAATCGGAAGAAAAGCCACTTTAAAATTTGGGATAATCATTTTGAAATTTTAAATGATTCCCAAAGATGTCGATTGTTGGTTAGTTTGATGAAATTGATTAAAATGAGACCTACATTAAACACCTTAGGATTGACAACATCTAATATACGTGGTCAAACCTCTACAATTGTTGAAAACCTTCATGATGCATATCACTGCTTTGTTGTGTCAAGAGACGCACTAGGGATAGTAATATTGTGCATCGTGTACTTGCTTGCTACTAGTGTTGTAAGTGAATCAATAAAAAAAAACAATGTTTGATTACGAAAACAAGTCGAATGTTGCAAGTTAATCGAAAAACTCTAATGAAAGCAATTGAAAGGCGTAATATCCTTGATCACTCAATAATGTCGATTTTGGGCATTTTTGCTAGAGCACACGCGTAAGGACAAAAATAATTTTGATCTTTATAAGAGAAGTTGTTATTAAATTTTGGCATGATAACACTAGAGTTTCACCTAATACAAGAGATGTTATAAAGCGGAGAGTTGGTTCTACTAATCGTGAACCACATCAAAGCATTTCTTAGATATGACTCAAACTCAATTTTTTCGTAAGTTTGAACAAGAGAATATGGAAATTAAAATTAGTCAACATTTTTTTGAAATGTTGAAACCATTCTATGTGAAAATCAACCATGCTCGCACCACTTGTTGTTGTAGGCAACATGTTGAATTTACGATGCATTATGCTAAATTTTTACGTATTCGTTCTAATTTTCATTCTGAAACTATGTTATCTGAATGTGGTGTTCAAGTTCCACCAATATCTTCCAAGGATTTCATTCCTACTATATTTTGTGAAAAAGAAGTTGGACAATTTTTTTATAGTCAGGATTGTTTAGATGGAAGTTGTAGTACATGCGGCGGATTACCTAAATTAGAAAGTTACATCCATGAGCAAATTGAAGGTACAATAGGACATAATTTAGTTGAGTTTGATAAATATAAATCAGTTGCATACCAGTTGAAAGATGGAAAAGAGTCGAAACGGTGTGAGCTAATTCTGAGAACAAATGCCCATTTTTCAATTTATGAGAAAATTTAAGGATGAAATTGTTTATGAGTATGCGAGGCATACACATAGAGCTCGATGGTTGGATGAACAATTCAAGCTATGCAAAGACACATTTCCTATTGGTACTATTGTTTGGTGGTCGATTTTGCAGAGAGAATTACACATTGCTGACCACAAATGGAGGTTGATCATGCAATATTACAACTCGGTACAAGTTGCCATTTTTGTGCATATAGCATTTCTACATTCTCGAGAGTACTGAGAGAATGATCGAAAAATTTTTTAAGAGAGTACCACTTTTATATCGGTGATGATCATACTCATTTCTCTTGAATTTGTGCAAGGGTGTTTCCAGTTATTTTATGGAAACTTGTCTGATAGGGACATCCACTTCAAACAACATTATATATGGTCAGATAATTGCACGTCTCAGTTTAAGAATGCATGAATGTTTTATTGGATGAGCAGAATGCACGTCAAGATGGGTGTGCAACATATTTGGAGTTTCATTGAAGTTGGACATGGAAAAGGAGAGCATGACGGTGCAGGGGCATGTGTGAAAAGAGCTCTTGCAAGAGAAGAGTTGAAGTACAAAGATGGTGCTAAATTAAAAGATGCAAAGAGCATAGTGGAATGGTGTACTGACAACATGGCCCGAGGTTCTCAAGAAAATTCCACAGTTCGCAGATATTTTTGGTTGATAGAGGAACAACATATTGCTAACTATGAGGATTGTATGACACTCATTGGGTCCAATGATATGCACTCATTTTGTAGCTCAGATGCTACTTCGTGGGCCATATGGACAAGAAAGTTGACATGTTTTTGTGCATCTTGTATCGAATTTGTCACTTGCTTGAGTGTGATTCACAAGAATGGGTGGAAGGATGGATTTGTAGGCCTCTAACTCCGCTTCCTAGTTATCAACCTCCACAAGCATTACGACTTGTTTCTCCAGATGAAGTTACAACATCCAAGGACTTTGATGACAAAATTTTGATTTTGGTGCGACAAGGTATTTATGGTTATTTATTTAATTTTTTTGTATTGAGTTATGTCCATTGAAATTTTAATATGTAATTTAAATTTGAGTTGTTGACCTTGGTTTTTTTGTAGGACATGTGTTTGCGAGTAATTTGCGTGAAACAACAATGAAGAAGGAGCAGACTATTTCTTATGTCGTTGCATGAGGAAAGAAAGAAGTTGACTTCTCTATTATAGATGGCGAAGATATTGAGTATCCTACGGGGTCGGTGGTAGTTCTTTGGAACTTGGCTTCGACGGTATCCATTAAAAAACTCCTCTGTTTGGGTGTTTGAAGACTTTGAGACACACAGGAAAATACTCTTATATTCACATCTAGTTCTAGTGACAAATATTCAGCTGTATAGATATCGAGGAAGGCCTAATAACAAGGTTCTTTGGAAGGTTCGAGAGTCAGATCATGAAGCAATCTTGTCTGCTATTCAGAGTAGATCCGATCCTGATGGTTCATTGGAATGAATTTACAATGCTTGAATGTCTGGTATATATAATTTCTTTTCAATATATATATAAATTTTTAGTTTAAAGATCTAGATTTAAGTTTGAATATATTTTATTTTAAATTTGTGTATTTTGTACATATATAGATCTAGTATATGGTTTTGATTTGAAACTTAAATTTCTTTGACTAACACTTTTATGTTTAGGTTAGTGGTGCCAGAAAAGCTTCCACCTTCACGTGGTTGGCACTGTTAGTAGAGAATTTTAAATTCTCGAAGCTAAGAGAAGCTTTCATTGTTTGAAAAAGTTGTAAATTTTGAAAAAGTTGTAAATTTTGAAAAAGTTGTAAATTTTGAAAAAGTTGTAAATTTTGAAAATGTTGTAAATTTTGAAAATGTTGTAAATTTTGACTCCTCCCCAAGTGTTTACAAGACCATACCTACGCGTGTGCACCGAAATGAGAAGGAAAAAACTGAGAAAGGCTATTATAGAGGGTCTTACGCTGAGGTGTCGGATCAGACGAGGCCTCTCTAGGTGCCACGGAGTCCAAGTAGTCACCCATCGAAGTTGAATGATATTTTGGTCTCAGGGCTCTTAAGGGACTATGCTCGAACAAAGTAGCCCGGAAGCAACGACCCTTTCACGCACCAAAACACCACCTCCTCTAGCATTCACTTAGCCACCCGGATGTGTCGGCGTAGTCGGTTCGGTGCCACGACCCACCGTTTGCAAAATATAGCATTTGACAACCTTACACTAGCTCCAACTACACTATTTCACGTGTTTGCAAATAGTAGGACAACGAGAGCACCGAAATGAGAAGGAAAAAATAGAGAGAGGCTATTGTAGAGGGTCCTACACCGAGGTTTCAGATTAGACGAGGCCTCTCTAGGTGCCACGAAGTCAGAGTAGTCACCGTCGAAGTTGAACGATATTTTGGTCTCAGGGCTCTTAAGGGACTACGCCGAATGAAGTAGCCCGAAAGCAATGACCCTTTTACGCACTGAAACACCACCTCCTCTAGCATTCACCTAGCCACCCGGACATGCCGGCGTAGTCGGTTTGGTGCCATGACCCACCGTTTGCAAAATATAGCGTTTGACAACCTTACACTAGCTCCAACTGCACTATTTCACGCGTTTGCAAACAGTAGGACAGCGAGAGCACTAAAATGAGAAGGAAAAAAATGAGAGAGGCTATTGTAGAGGGTCCCTATGCTGAGGTGTTGGATCAGACAAGGCCTCTCTAGGTGCCATGGAGTCCGAGTAGTCACCCGTCAAAGTTGAACGATATTTTGGTCTCAGGGCTCTTAAGGGACTACGCCCGAACGAAGTAGCCCGGAAGCAACGACCTTTCACGCACCAAAAACCACCTCCTCTAGCATTCACCTAGCCACCGGATGATCATAGTCGGTTTGGTGCCACGACCCACCGTTTGCAAAATATAGCGTTTGACAACCTTACACTTGGCTCCAACTACACTATTTCACGCGTTTACAAAAACATGTAGGACGAGAGCAATGAGAAATGAGAAGGAAAAAACTGAGAGAGGCTATTGTAGAGGGTCTACTATGCTGAGATGTTTCAAATTAGATGAGGCCTCTCTAGGTGCCATGGAGTCACGAGTAGTCACCGTCGAAGTTGAGCGATATTTTGGTCTCGGGGCTCTTAAGGGACTACGCCCCGAGCGAAGTAGCCGAAGAAGCAGCGACCCTTTCACGCACCAAAACACCACCTCCTCTAGTGTTCTGGCCACCCGGACATGTCGGCATAGTCGGTTTGGTGCCATGACCCACCGTTTGCAAAATATAGCATTTTGTGACCTTACACTAGCTCCATTGCCTTTATTTCACGCGTTTTTGCAAACAGTAGGACAAAGTGAGAGCACTGAAATGAGAAGGAAAAAACTGAGAGAGGCTATTGTAGAGGGTCCCTACGCGAGGTTTTGGATCAGACGAGGCCTCTCTAGTTGCCACGGAGTCGAGTGATGCCAAAAATCACAAAAATGATGTCTAAACGAGATGAACCCAACTTAAAGGTAAATCCTTTTAATTCAACATACCCATTCAGTCAAAAATATTTAGAAACCCTCTTCTCACAAGTCAAAGACATGGAACCTTTGGTTGGTCATAGTGGAGAAGAATCTAATTCATACGAAGACCAAAACAAATTAGATCTATCTTTCTTTCATGAGCTCCTTTACTACAATAGAGACGAAGTACTTGCAAGAGTCCTTGAGTTAGGAGGTAGACTATTACAAGAGTATGAAGTGGCGATTAAGACCATGAATCACAAAGCTAGAAGATCCAAAATGACCATCCCTCATAGAAATGGACATCCATTTTAATACAGGTTATTCTTCCACTTCAATAAAACGTAAAAAAAATGTTGAGGATCACCCACCAAAACCAACAAGTGATTCATGAAAACCTTACTTTAAGGCTTCACGTAGATTCAAGATTGAACATAGTCACAAAGACTCACCTCCTCCTAGATTTTATGATGAAGATGATCCCTTATTCGAAGAGGAGATCATTCAAAGACAAATACTAAAACTCGCTCAAAATTTAGTGACCTTAGGTTACTTGAATAGGAATACATGCAAGGATAGACTCAAGATAAAGTTAGGTGAATTTCACATTTATCCATCTAATGAAGAAAATTTCAAAGTTGCTAAAGTGAATAGACCAATATATCACCCACAAAGGAAAAAATGATTCAACAAGAGTTGCATTCAATGAAGAATACGCTAACCACTTTACAAGAAAGAAATGTAGGACACAATAGAAAATATCTATACAAAAAGCTATTTCCTTACCCATTTGATAAAGATATGTTGCTACAACAATTTGCAAAGAATTTAGACATGGTCCTAATGAGAAGATGGGTATATTCAAATAACCATATATCCTAACCATGGAGATAAAAAGAACAAAAATTCAGATCATGGACAAGCTTGTAATGACTATCGGAATACTACCTGCATCTATCCAAAAAATGATAAACAATTTTAATCCCTTATAGGATGTGTCCATTCATCTAATGAACAAGTAAATACCATTAGGATCTTAGAGAAAAGTTGTGATGTGGATACAAGACATTCTAGTTTGGTAATACCATTTATCCCCTACCTATTCCGCAACAAGTCCAATACAACTTAATAGAATAATTGGAAAAGACACCAGCTAGAATTTTGATCCTATATCTCCTCAAAATCACCATTGCTCATAAGAAAATATTATATAAAACACTTATGAGTTAAGGGGTGTCGACAAACATAGATCTCAGACACCTTCAAGAAATTAGTACACACCTTGACTCCAACGATCATATCTCTTTTCATCAAAATCCAATCCCACGCAATAACCAAGAGAAAAAGTTACCCTTATACATAGAGCTCATTGTTTAACTCATCATCAGATCAAAATAGTGCTTGTGGTTTGCGGGTCCTATCTAAACAGATAAGCATATTGGAAAAAACCTGGTAATAAGAAATTTCCATCATTGGTCAATCCCTTAACATTGTTGGAGGCAACATATCAAAAGAATGGTCTAGATGATAAATTAAGTCCTCAACATGCCTTATTAATATAAGATCTCTCAGTGTCTCTTTGATAATGATGAGACATTTGCAGAATTCATGGGAATCAGGGATTCTATTTTGAAGGGGGATCATAAGAAATATTTTCCCATCAACCTAGATGATTGTGCATACTTTGGATAAAAAGTATAGATGTGTGAACACTTGAATAAAAAGAGTATAAGAAAAATCAAGACTACTTCTGAAAATCCTTGCAAGAAAAACAAACATAAGTCTCATAGTGAAATCCTCTTTGAGTCATTAGTAAACAAACAAGACAAAGAACATATAGAAAAATAATAGATAAATCTTGGAGCTTCACTTTCAACAAAAGAAAAAAATGTGTTTTTTCATAGCATTATTATGAGAATATGAATATTAATGTTTTCCATTAGATCTTAAACCCATAAAGCGAGAAGTTAAGAAATATGCATCCCAACGTTTACATTGCTTGTTAAAGAAGAACTGAAAAAAGTCATAAATTGACAAACACAACACACACACACACACACACATATATACACACACATATATAAGACATCAAATATATATATAAGAAAAACAAAGTGTGCTCCAGACGCACATCTCGAAAATATATATGTATAAGTTCATAATGTATGTGTACATCTCGAACTAAGCACGTGTCATAATGTACATATGGGACCACATGCGGTCGCAAAAGGCTATATATATACTGATGGACTATGAATCTACTCATGACCACATATGTACATCAAGTGGACTATAAATCTACTCATGAAACATCTTCCCTCTCTTCGCCCTGCTAGAAGTAGCACATCCACGACACAGGGATGTAGTGGAGGAGATGCCACTACTGATTTCATCTGTGTGGTCTAGGTGTCTCTAAGCATGCTGCTGACCTAACTTGCACATTCATAAAAACAAGTTTTTAACACCCAAAATTTTAAAATACATTCAAAATTTAGAAACTTATACAATTTAGTTAAAATGCATGTGAAATCTTACCATGATGTCATGATCCCTATCAATTTTTGTTGTTGACACGCATCGCGGGGACAACAATAGACTCACGAGGGTAAGCTACATACAAATAATTAATTTTCAAATTAAATATTTCACATATACCTACAAAATTTGATATTGTAGATTTAAGTTTAATAAGAAATAATGAACCTCAAAATTTAACAAATTTAAAAAATTGTACCTCGATTAGTGGATCTACGAGATGTTATGGCGTGTATCTACAGTGAGCCTCCATGAGTCTGCATATATGGAGGAGTCTCTCTAGCAGATCATAAGCTATACAAAAATATGTACAAATCAATATTAAAATCTACATGACAGAGGTCCAAAGCATGTAATCCACGTGAACTTCAGTAATTAGAAACAAAGTGTAAAGAGATTTACTAACCTGCGTAAAACTCATGTGAGGCGTGCTAGTAGCCTCGATTTCCTGAGCGAGATGATGACCCTTGAGGCTCCTGTGTATAAAAGAGAAAAATATTAATACATTACAAACATACACGTGAAACATTATAATAATAATCTAGTGTGCAATCAAATGAAATTAAAAATTTGTAAGTTTGTACAACTTGAAACTTACGTTTGAAACACGCCTTGACCATGATAGCTTGACATGTCGGCGCCGGATGTTTCCTTCACCGGCTCTTTCTATTTAAAATAAAATAAAAAATTAGTTTTTACATGTATGTACATGATGATCGTACAATATATATATATATATATCTAAACATGTGAATTAAACTATTATATATATATATATATATATATATAATTTAAATTTATTTGAAATTTACCTATGAAAGACCAATATCAGTGGCACCAGTTCCAAAAACATTCCCCAGCATCTCATCTATAGAAAAGAAATCATGTGAACCAGCAAATGATGTCTCGCTGCGGTGCATACGGCACCACATGATCCACAGTGGTGTGGTGCACTAGAACTGGCGCCTCCACCAACATCACCAGATGCAATCTAGTCACTATGTTGGGTGAGAGTGTCAGTGAGCTCCCTCAATGCATGCAATGTATCAATCTCCATAACCTCCTTCACTTTGTAGGAGGGATAAGCCCGAAAGCGAGTGGGGTTTTGGGGCATGGGGATTCTAGGGTGACCGTGCGTGCACCAGTCTACTCTGTGTAGAGCCACCTCCTCGACCAAAAAAGTCAGAAAAGTCAAAATAATTCGGGACCTCATTGACCACGAACTCGCATGATATAATTTCTTGAAAAATAAAGAGGAACCTCATTGTTGTTGCATGGTGGATAATCAAAAAACCATCCACCATCGGTCCCAAAAATTGTTTTTGATTCTGTCATCATGGCACCGATGGATTGGGAGCCGTTTGCAAGTAAGCTGTAGGGGGCATTGGTTTAGGGTCGGTAAATAATGCACAAATGTGGTCTTTTCTAATTTTTTGTCTTTTACTGCCGCATGGGATAGTTTATCCGCATACCACCGCCTACAGTCACTTCTAAAGGTGTTCCATCTATGTATTTGGTTGGTTGCGGACTCGACTTCACCAATCAATGTTTGCAATGTATTGGCTAAAGTCATGCGGGATGGATTTGTAGCATGGTTTTGTCTTATAGTTTGAATTAGGTTCTCAATGACAATTTTATTTTCTCGAATTCTTCCAATGATATTATCTTGCGTTCCTATTGGCTCAGTGGGGATAGAAGGAGCCACAGGAGGCGGATCTATGTTTGGAGGAGGGTTTTGAGGAATGTTCGGAGGGTTTTGAGGAATGTTCGGTGGGTTTTGAGGAATTTTTGATGGTTTGCATGATTTTGAGCTTGCCGACCAACTGATAAAACAAGAAAATTGTATACATAAACAAACATTTCAAAAAACCCATGAAAATGCAAAAAAAAAAAAAACCTAAAATGCAAAAAAATGATTACAATCGGGGACTTACCTCCTTGTCTTGGTGGCGTGGTTGAATCTATCGCTATCCAGAAGTCCGATGAGCAATTTTGAGATGGTATTGAAAGCGTGAGTGAAAAACATTTAGGAAAAATCACGGTTTGAAATGAAAAATGAGGAAAATAAGGAGTCGCAGGACTGTTAAATTTTGTCTCAGAGTTCGCGATCACAGTTTATAACCGTGCTCGTGGTTCTAAACCACAATCGCGGTTTTAGGTTCGGTAATTACCAAACCTAGAATTCAGGAACCGCGATCGCGGTTCCTTTATTTCGGGTTTTTATGTCCACGGAATTGTCCACCAACTTCGTGCACTTACCCATTTATTGATTCCAAGATCATCCTTGTGCTAATAGTAGAATTCCAAATTTTGGAGAGCCTTCTTTAATTTAGTAGTTATTTTGTATCCCTTTGAAACATAAGTGTTGGGACACTTGCATACACCAAATTGTATATTGGTTTGCATTGAGAGCTACTTTCCAATTTGTTCAAGACATGAGGGACTTGATAATAATGGAGGTACAAATTATGTCCTTATTTTTATGGGTCTTGTAAGGTGTTGAGATCAAATTAAGGTTAGGAGTGGGGAGAAGAGTTTCCTAGTGATCCATGCAATGAAACCAAGAAAAGTGATCAATGTATTTTAGGGCTAGATCTAGTTGATCATATTTGATTGAAACCATTCTTCCCATTTTTATACTATATATGGAAATAGTTAGGTTGTCTCGCACAATCCCTATTTTCTAGGCTTAGTTTTCCTTTCACGTCAAAACCTATTTTCTATTATTTATCAATGATGAGTTCCTCTACATTCACATGAAATGGAGTATAAACCTATCAAACTCAATTCTCTACTCATGTCAAGCATTTTTTATTATTCCCTAATTTTCTACGATTCCAATATTGTATAACTAAATATGATTTAATCATATATATGTAATTACAATACATTATTAGTGTCCTATAATTAATAGGACAAAACCACTTTTCATATCTAAAAAGTTAGATATAATATTAAGAAATGATACAAGACCTCCGTTCTTCATAACTCTAAATTAATTTATATTTATATAACATATATAATTTCAACACTTCTCCTTCAATAATTATAGATATGATAAATTGTTTATATAGCATATATCATTTCAACACTTCACCAACACTGATATACACACAATGAATTGTTTCATTGACACCCAAAATACAATAAACCTAGAAATATAATGAATTGTTTCTTTGACACTGAGAGCACAATAATAATATTTCACTTTGTACCCCGCTAGAAGGCTTTCTATCCCTCAGCATTCTTTTTCCAATACTACTCTTCCATATTAATTATTGATTAAAGTCAATACCTTGTAATGTACAATTAATCAAAATAAAGTTATTTAACTAGAAAATATTTTTTTAATTTTTTTTTTAAGGTATAGTCAATCAATTATTGGATTGTTTCTCAATTGATTAGGATGTTTTCCATTAATTAAATGACTGTTTAACTTTAAAGATATATAATCTTTAGACTAAGCCATACATATCAATCTATCAACCACAATTCTTTATTGCAATTCTCTTACCATTGAATAACATAATTGCAAAACTCAATTAAACTTGGAAATAAAATTCATTTGAGGATCAACACAAAAGACTGTTACAATGATACTGAAATAATGGATTAAAAGGCAGCCATTCCCTAAATCCATATTAGGTATAGAATAAAATGTCTTGAAATCTAGGAAAATAACATCAATTTCTAGAGCATGAACAGTTGACGGACATTCATTGGATAGACATAACGAAGACCACCGTCAAGAAACAGCTTGGAAATAATAGTATATGCAGCCTCTGTGGGATGATATGCATCCCAGAACAAATACTTTGATCGATCTTTGCACATATTGCTTTTCAACGAACATGGCACCAGCGGTAATACATCCCCACAGCATGGATTGTCTGCATTTTCAAATCCTGAGAAATACCACAATTGAACTCAATCAATATCTTCAATATCTTCAAAGTATATGTGTGTGTGTGTGTGTGTGTATTCTCATATCAATTAAAAAAGGGGAAAAAAGAAATTACCATATTTATTATAGTTTTGAAACATGTCAAGGACAATATCATATGAATTTGCAAAGATGAAGTTGGCCCCAGTGTGTTTTTTTGTTGAGGTCAATGATCAGATTTCTCAGCAGCTGGTTAAATGCAGTGACTATCTCGTTCGAGGATTCAGAACAGCTGCGGCTTGGCACCAGATTGATGGCACGGTCATATGGAATGCAGCCAATGGGTCCTACTGCTGCAATTATAAACTTTCTGGCTCCTAGACTGTATAATCTCTGCAATAAGAATCACATTAAAATCTAAGAAAAGTTTTCAGATTTTTTTTTTAATTATTTTAAGTAGGGTATAGCAAGCACAAACTGGCGGGATTCATTTCTCTCAACCAATCACAGTTATATTTATATTTAACATTTTTGGTATGGATTTTGTGATTGGTGGAGAGTGGATTCTGCCCTTTTATGTGTGTCTGTTATCTCCAGCTATGCCAAAGTGTTATGATGTTCTTGGAAAGCAAGAAGATCAGTATTGTTTTTCTTCATGAAGATAAGTATATATCATAAAGATGAGTATATGCATGTGTGATTTTGTTTCTTCTAACACACAGTATCAGAAACTTTTTTTATCAAAGCTTTGTCAATTCGTGAAAATCTACATAAGAATTAATCTAATTATTAATGTACCTCAAGTTGAAGGCTGTAGTTTGCGATCATGGATGCTTCGAAGTTCTGAGGAGGGAGTCTTCCTGAACTAATTGGGCTCAGGAAATTATTTAAGAAGTCATTTGCACCTGCAGTGATGGAAAACAATGCCTTGTGAAGAAATTTCTCTGCATTCTTATCACCAAGCATGTTGACTAGCTCCTCCTTTGTTTCCATAAAGCAGTCAATCTGTCTGTCAAGGGAAAGTCTCCCTATCTGCAGTTCAAAAGAATTTCCAACAGAAATTATATGCCTCATTTTTTAATGCTTTGAAAAACAGAACAAAATATAAGATTTAACATTGTGATTTAATGTAAAATCATCTCATATCTTGTGATTGAGTGTAAAAAATTCTCAAATGAACAGAATACTATCACTATTACACTATTTATATTCTCTATCTTTCTCTATATTAGATCAAACTCGTGTATTACAGAATTGATCTGCCTTAACTTCAAGCACGTTTGCAGTTGACAATATAATATCTTTTTGATTAAAAAGAATTAAGAAAATCTTGCAGCTCAATGGCGGAGCATTGGTCTTCTAGACAGCAAATCGTAATAAGCATAGCAACAGGAGAACTGTATATTGCCTGCATGTTCCCATTAAAATCAACGATCAAGCATTAACCTGACTACATTTTTAACACTTTCTGGTGAGATAGAGTGTTAAACCCAAGTCATGCCATTTTTTTACTTTCAGCAATAGTAGCGTTGCTGTTCATAAGTTTTATTTTCTTAACCATATCAAAACCTCATTCACAACATCCACTAAACATATTTTAGTGAAGAAAGAAAGATAAGATCACTATTATCTGAACTTAACAAGAGATGAAGATACACACAAAGAAAGAGCCGGTATTATCAAGGATTCCTGCTGCCCCCGAAGCATAATTTACACCTCCCAATATGGCATTTCCATGAGTGGAGGGTGCTAAATATGGAGGAGAAAAGGACTTAGCTCCTAGCCGTTCCCCTGCAACATATACAACCACAAGATCAGAATAATAAACATACACTATTCATAGATTCCTTAAAACAAACGGAAGATAATATAGAAATTTGGAGACACAAGGAAAAAGTTGGACATAACCAGCAAGTATAAAGTGGTGGGGTTCACTTTCTCCTTCAATCACAAAATTTATAATAATAAAAATTTAAACATAAAAATTGTGATTGATAGAGAGAAATAGACCCATCACTTTATGCGTGTTGGATAAACTCTGCCCCAAAAAAATATCTAAACACTTCAACCAAAGAGATCACAGTTTCAAATAGTGAAATCAAAATACCCAAAAACTAAAACCAGCATATTTGGTAACTATTCGAGACAACACACACCAACAATGTGAAACACTATAACCATTGGATCTAACTATGGCGATATAGACTATGAAATTCAAAATACACGAGCTAAATATGTTATGCATATACCAACAATGTCTGAGATTGTTTTCCCATTGGTAAACCTTCCGGTAGGATGCCCTCCAGATGGAGAAAAATCAATGCCATAAGGAGGTGAATCAGCCTTGGAAAGTGTGAAGAGATAGTCATTATTCCCTGCATCCACAAGAGAATCTCCAAACACAAAAGAAGCATAATTATTATCAGTATCATTAGAATAAGTGAGTCCCATTGCAATGGAAGGTATTATGATGTGGATCATCAAAAACAGGACATTGTTTGATAAAGCCATTTTTGAAGCACCTGTTGCATGGAAATATGAGCATATTGTAGGCTTTTTAAACTTGTAAAATCTGGCGTTGAAATGTTCAGAGTTTGCAGGGGTCTGGTAAACACACACACATTTTTCGTGATCGTGGCCAGATCGAGATAACTCCATACAAAACTTTTATGAACATATCCAAAATGTTTAGATTAAGAAAGGATTCTCTGAAATAAAGTAATCTTCCTGTCTTTCACAGACGAAATATTTGTCTTTTACAGCTTTAATTTCACTGTTGTGGATATATATGCCAGCATTACAAAAGCAGTGTACGTGCTTCCTAAATTCTACGAGTGGGTGACTTGGTCACTATTTAGGAATCCTACTGATCAGTGATAATCCCAAATGAAAAATTGCATCGATATAATGTTGTGCCTACATTACAGTGTGATGCTTAATATTTGAAAAACTTGCATTCCCAAGGGTCCTCTTCCGAGGAGCCTAAAGATCACGTGAGTTCACAGACGATAATATGGTTAACGTCTAACAAAAATAATATAAAAATCAATGCAGCGCAGTGGTTGGGCATGTCTATTGTATGTGGAGAGTCATGGGTTCTGTTTTGGTTGACTGTGCTGCGAACCTACCTGACAGTTAGGCTCTTCCGTTTCCTTCACCTCGGGCCAAGTTTACAGGCTAGAGGGGCAGGTATATGATAGAAGTTTTTGGATTTGAATCCCTAATTTAGTAGTAGAGAATGACATAGACATTGTTCGATTCTTATATATAAAAAAATAAGTGGAAGTACAGATAAAAGAGTGTTGAAGATGATGGACTTGTTGAGCCAATGGCATGGATTTTGATACACGTTAGGCCCAAATTTTAATGTTGGTTTCGACAAACATCTCAACATATGTCGAAAACATCAAAATTTTGGGCCATATCAGGTGTGAATACCTTTTTCCTATGCATTTTGACATTGGAATTTCGACATCCTCAATTTTATGTCGCATTTATTGTATGCAAGCAAAATTTCACTCTTTGATAATCGACTTTTCAAGTTTGGGATGAGACAATCAGAGGAAGATAGGGACAATGGATCTCAAAATCTCTTTCGCACGGGTGGAGCACATTGCAATTGCTTGCCCTTGGTATAGCAAGAGTCTTTGGTTTCACTTTGTTTTTTAATCAATATTCCTCTGCGACTTCATAGCACAAGTTGAGCATGTCAAACTAAGGAATGACAAGATTGGATTCATAGAATAAAGCTTTCAAAATCAAGTAGCACCGCTTATTGGTCAATATTACTTTCCTTAAAGGAACAAATTTGGGTTGAATTACCTTAGGGATTCTTTCAGCTATAGAGGTTTAGGTTTGTCCTTGCAAATTCATCTAATAATCAGACAATACAAAAAGACGTTAGAACTGAGCATTAGGTTGATTAAGTTGTTTGTTGTCTTGTTGCATGTCTAATGATATTTAGCTCGATCAAGATGCTCATTAAGGAGGTTTAATTCGCGAATGATTAGGTGAAGTTAATGAGTGGTCCAAAAGACCAATTATTGAAACTATGGATTGATACTTCCTTGGGTGGAGGTATTATTTTTATTGACCAACTACGACTCAAACATAGGACCTCCCATTTGCATTTTGAGGAGCTTTACCATAGATTTACTTCCCTTTTTGTGATTGATGGTTCATGGGACCCCCTTTGCATCTTAAGGTGGTCTATTATTGAGCTTCTAACCTTTTTGTGAGTGAAGGTTTTTGATAGAGTCGTTACGATTCATGTGTGGTTCATTTTGACCGAACCAAATTTTGGTACCCATGGCCCTAGCTTGACTTGATACTATTTAATTTTCATGGATTAAATAGTAATCAAAACTAGGACCTCCCATTGCAATTCACCGCTCATCTCCCAAACTACTAACACTTTTTGTGACCAATTTCCTTTGAAAAGGTATTATTTTGATTATCTCTAACATATTATAATCCAAATATCCAAAAAACTATCATATATAAATTAGATTTGATTATAAATAAATTCCTAACTTATTACATAAACTAGATACATTCAATTTAGCTAGAATGAGCGTAAAATGTTTTAATAAATATATCTGGTTAGATTTTACTATTGGAACTGCACATTTTATTAATTTAAAATAAAGAGAGTTATATAGTAAGGGGCAACTGGAATACTCACGGTCCGACAAAATGCCATGAGGGAGCCAACAAAGCAGAAAATGCCACGAGGGCTACATCAAAATGCCCAAAGGGAAAGCAAAGAGCACAGGAGAAAGATCACACCGGCTGAAATCAAGCACATGCCGCAACACCAAGAGGAGGGGGAGGATCATCCCGAGGAGGGATAAATGCCCCACTATTCAACTTAGGAGAAGGAGGATCAACTTGCTAACCATCCTGATCGGGAAACTACATTTGTAAAGGAACCATAATTTCTCATCCAAGGGGAGGCAATCTAGAAATAGTCGTAGGCCTAGCGGCAAAGAGCCCCACCACGAGAATCGGAAATGTACCTCCCCATGGAGGTAGGCTCCGAAAGGTCCATATGATGACAGACGGCCCCAACGGGAGGCGAGCAGTGATTGTGTGAGTGGCTTCTACAACGCAGTCATGTAGGTGGTAGCCGTCGGGATAGCGATGGCCGAGGTGGTGGCAATAGAGGTTCCAGAGGGACCCGACTCATAGTGCAGGCGCACTCCCATAATGATCCAAAAGCTCCCGAAGATGAGAAAACTCCAGGGAAACCTTAGCAGCTTGGGCTTGAATCTGTATGCGCAGTAGACAAAATGACCACTTTGTCATTAGTGGAAAAAAAAGTAACAGATTAATCTTGCTTGAAAATTAAGGCATTCATGAGCTTTCCAAATATGAAATAGAATACATGTACGAAACAAGTTCCAAAGCGTGTCGATGTAATGAGGCCAAGGGCTAAAATCACCAAATAAGGCCTAGATGCCAATGAAAGAATTTAGGGTGGTAAGGCTGAAATAAAGAATGGATCCAAGTTCAGATTGTCTGAGCATGGGGACAAGACAAAAAAATATTTTTAAACGACTCAGGGCAAGAGAAAAAAGGAAAATCAGGATTAGGGATGTCAATATGGCTAAGTTGTTTCTCGAGAGGCAAACCTTGGTAAACCAGACATAAAAAAATGATCAACTTTGGGCTCAAGAAAATAATTCCGTGTATGGGAAAGTTGGCGAAGTTGTGTGGAATGCGTGGATTACAACCCCACTAAGAATTGAGCTTTTCAATGGCAAGCAAGAGTGGGCTTAGCAGGTTGATAGATGGTTCTAGTGTTGTAATAAAGGAAAGTAATTTCCCGATTCCATCTCCAATCGTGCCACCAAGCTACAGGAGGTTTAAGCCCCATTTTGGAGCATAACATTGAAGACGAGATCTTGAATTTTTAGAGAGAAGGGAGGTCGAATTGGAAAGATTGAAATTCATCTTGAGCTCGGGCCAAGAAATCTAGTCTCTGTGGTTAACCAACTCTTGTATGGTATGAATTCCCTTGCGATAAAGCCAAAGAGATTTGATGCTCATAGTTTCAGCAAGTGGAAGATTGTCGTCAATGATGATGGGAGACCACCAAATATTCTGAGAATTGAAAGAGATCCCTATGCAAAAACCATCGCCAACCCAGCGCATCAAAGGCTTAACCAACTCAAAGGCTTTCCAAATACTTTTAGCAACAAAGGTACCTATAATTTTGACAAGAGCTGAGGTGATAATAAGAGTATGCAACCCTATATTATTCCAACACTTCTTTCCATACGAGGATTTGGACTCAATGCAATGCTGAAGCAATATTTTCCAGGCCTGATTTCTCGACAAGCACCAAATCACCCACTTAGAGCATAATGTAACGCTTTTCGAAAGATGTCGATGACTCCCATACCACCTTGATCACAAGGAAGACAACAAACTTCCTAGGCTACTCGTGAAAGCCACTAAGCCGAAATTTTACACCATAAAAATTCCCATAGCAGCTTGGAAAGTCTAGCGAATGAATTACGAGAAGGGCACCAACACATAAATCATAGTAGACATGAGTGGTAGTAAGAATCTTAGTACATACTTGGAATTTGGCAATCAAAGATTAGGGCTTGGAAGACCACCTAGTAACATTTTTCTCCGCCCTGTTTATAACATATTGCCACAAATGGCGTCGCGAGTCACTATCAAAGGCGAAGGGAATGTCCAAAAATTAAATTTTTATATTGCAAGAAGTAGTTAAATGTTTAAGGATGACACTAGAATTTTCTCCCTACACTTCTTCCATTTATTGGTGTGAGATCGCCCAAAAACTCGCACACACCGCAACTTACATGAGATCACCCAAAAACTCATTTTTCTACATCATCCACAGGATCCTTTCTATCTTATTCAGTCATTATAGATCAGTTTCACATGTTCCTTTTTACATTTTCACATCTTTCTTTACACACCTTTTACTCATTTAGATCATATACACGCGTATTTGACTACTTGATCGTTCTTATCTTTTGCGAGTCCTTCCTATGGGAAACGGCGGTCACATCACATCAACAACATCATCAATCACAATCAACACATCGAAACAATAGACATCAACAACAGGTATAATTATGATAATCTATACATATGCTTCCGCCCCAGGGTCATCATCATCACTTTTCACTTCCTCTAGCTCCCACGCTTCACATTTTGAATCATTCCACAATTTTCCTTGTCTCTTGGCATGCTTTTCACCATCAATCTACATGGTGATCAGGTACGCATCTTCTATCTACTTTATGTTATCACTATTTCACTCAACAACATAAAATGGGTGCAAATGTAGACACTAAATCATGCACTTTGTGTATCTATCTAGTCCTAATTACATACTACTATTTGTATGATTCCTAAGTAAGAAAAGTACTAATTGATCTCACTCTTTAGCCATATTTTCTTTCTTTCTATTGATTCTATTGGTCTTACACTCTTTCTATCCCAGTCTATCTTTTTATACTTCTACATTTCTCACTCTGGACACCAGCGCTTAGCCAGGACATCAACATCGACGCCCGACGTCTTTGTACTTTTCTCATATCTTTTGGGTCCTTTATAGCTGTTTGGGAATCTTATTTTTAGGTATTCATCCTTTTGCGGGGTTAATTACAAAATTCAAGAAAGGGAATCATATAAATATAAATTTATGTGATCATAGTAAAGGACCAAGCACTAAGCATAATCTATCACCACCTAAGGTTGCATTCAAATGCCATTACAAGAGCACTCAAGCATCCATCTAGCATCCACACACAAGAGCAAGGGACTGATACTTCTACATACACTCATAGGAGGGGAATTTCATTCTTTCATGCACACTTCTATTTACATTTCTTACATCAAGTTACTTATTCGCTATCAAGTGTGACACACACAAGAGCCACCTAGGGCACAATTCTGCACACACGCACATAGAACTACATTGCGCCTAAGATGTAGTGTAGTAGAACTCGGGTCGTAATTTCACCTGCGTGATAGCCAAGGACAGTCCCACCCCTCATTTGGATTATTTTATTTTTGGTACTTGATGTTTTTTTGGGTTTTTCATATGATTTCTTCATTACAAAGTTACTGGGAGACATCTCGTGAACTTTGTCTCGACATACTAAGAACAAGAAGTGAAGGACATTAAACATCTCGCAACCCAGTGAAACTCGTTTTAAAATATTTTGAGCTGTCATGGGAACCCATAACATGTCTATAACACCCCATATGCACATGACCCTCCATAAGTTCCCTAGTCCAACATATTTTGGCACCTATGCATTTTTATGGGCTTCGTTGCGATAATTTGTACTTCATATTTTCTAGTTCATTATATCTATACACCTTCGGGATCAATGTGAAATAATTAAGTCATTTTATCTCCTCATTTACACTTAGGGTTTCAAATCTTAATTTTTTGTTTTCTTAGTTCAATTTTTACTTCAGTTCTTATTCATTTATTACTACATTGCAATTGGAATTAGGCATCTATAAAACTCTATATTTGCTTAATCACCGGCAAAAATGACCCTGTAGCTTTAAAATTTCATGATTTTTGATGAAATTCCTTCCGATGTGATCATGGAGAAATGGAGGGTTGAATACAAGAGGAAAAATGGATCAAGATAATTCTAGAAAAAAATTCCATAGTTTCGGGTTAAAACGAAGCAAAAGTGGGGGGGAGTGAAAAATGGCTAACTCCTGGTATTTATAATATTTTTTCCTTGAGGAAGGGGGAGGGGGCACATATTTTTAACCCATTTTCCCCTTGGAAAAGGAAAAAGGGGACATAAAGTGCACCTCCACCCCCGGGTGACAAGTGGCAAGCATGTAGTGGCAGAGGAGTTAGAGGAAAGTGCTTAGTTTTGGCCCCGAGAGCCAATTTTTGGTCACGTGAAGGATCAAGTACTAGAAAGGAAGGGGGAAAAATTTTCTTGTCCCCTTGGAAAGGAACTAAGGGGACACAAAAATTTCCTCACCCCTAGAGTGACACTTGGCATGCATGCAGAGCGAGGAGAGGGGGCTCAAAAACTAGCAAAAGGTGTTAATCGGAGGTCTCTGAGGTCATATAACATGTCCATGGGATATAAGGAAGGGGGCACATTTTATTGTCCTCATTTTCCCCTTGGAAGGGATGAAAGGGACACAAAAGTGTGCTTTGAGTGTCATCTTGACACGTGGCACCAAAAAATGACTTAGTACCAAACATTGTACCTTGGGCAGCACCTTGAGAACGAAGTTTCCGGAGCTCCTGGAGGTATTTTTAATAGCTTCCTTATATGATTTTGACAAAAAAAATAATATTAAGAAGGATTCAATGGAACTCAAGGTCTGATTCAGCTTTCAACCTTCTCAAAATGGTCATTTTATCGGTATTGTCTACTACTTCGCAAAGAATGAATTGTGGAAAGAAATTCATGGGTGTTGTGAAAAAATTGAATTACCACCATGTATGTAATAGAGTCATATTTCCATTGATATTTTTTTTTATGTCCAAATAATTCCAGAGCTCCTAGAATCATCCTCTGAAGCTTAGGTGTTTTTTTGTAGTGCAAGCTACTTTGGCCTCAAAACCCATTTTTGTTAAACTTGCTCTGTATAACTTATTCTTCCCTCAATCTTCCTAAATTACTTGCACAATGATATAGGCTCATTAATACATCTCCTTGATGAATTTAGGATTTTAAATCTACTCCAAATAATATGCACTTGCCCTAGAAAGGCTAAAAATAGTAATTTCTAAGTTCACTGAAAAATAGGCCTCAAATAGAAGCTGTCTCTAAAGAATCTTGTTAGCTTGTTTTCATCTCTTCAACACATGGGAAAGGTCAAGATCATAGGAATGAACATTACATGGATGGGAATAGTCCTAAAAGTGAACTAAACTAATCTTGAACGGTGCTCGGAAAGGTTTACAATAAAACATTTTGACATTGGGGTCCATTGTCATGCTTGAAAATATGAAATTTTCATGTTGCATATTTGCATGAAATAGTTGGCTCTAGCTTGGAGACATGTTGTGGATCAAGCGCAGCGAGGACATAGCATGTAGGAATCCCAGAATCTCAATTCACTTCATGGACCAGTGCCTTATCCATTGGGCTTATGGAGTTATTTCTTCCAACACACACACAAACAAACAAACACACCGAAAGTGGAAAACAACACACACAACAGAAAAGGGAAATTATGTTACAGGGGAGTGGTATTTACAGAGGATGTACACTTACCCGGTAAGGGGTTGGTAAAATTACATGCCATCATGGAACAACGTAGTAAAATGTGATCTTTGAAGCACGAAAAACTACTATCTAATCATAACATGCTACTATGATGTCTTTGCATGGTTTGAGAAGAAGAATAATAACCATGATTCCATCTTCGTACTCACAATATACTGAAAATTTTCTTACATCTAATGAACACTTGGTTACCATTTTGAAACTCTTACATCTAGTGGCTTCCATTTAATTTCCTACGATCATGTGACACCATCCCTCCATGTCCTCAAGAGTGGGAAAATTGATGTCTTTATGGAAACATTCTTCATATTGGAAATGAAACATGGAAGCATCCCTTAGATAAGCGAGGCACTCTGAAGGGGTGAGAACAAACTAATTTTCTTTCCATTCAACATCTTCTCTGAACATCTCACTTTTTGCTCCATACAATTGCTTTCAAAAATGGAGGTTACATCATTGATCCAGGAGGTCTTCATCATCCTTAAGAAATTGTTGCAGCATGGAAACATGTTTAAGACAAATCGTAGCTTGGGAAATGGTGAGTGTAATCTGATTTTGAATTCTTTCACAAGAGTCATGCGCATTCTCTCTTTCTTGTTCAGAACAAATTTTTTCAATTTCCATCCACTCCAAATTGGTTTGGCATCATTCTCAAAATTGCAACCCTTGATTCGGTCATAGAAGCATTCTTCACCCTTGAGTGAATATTGTAGTGTGGATTCTTGTTCCAAATTGGTATGCCATCCAATAGTGGTGAGAACGAGTTCACAAGACTCCTGTAACTATTCTCCTTATTTTGAAAAACCCTCTTCAATGAAAATCAGCTCCACATTTTTCTCACTATCATCCTCCATGGTGGATATGTCTTCAAGATTGGGAATATTCATCATGGATTCAAGAATCTCATTCCTCTTACATTCATGATCTTCTTCACAAAGTGTGAAATAAAAATACATCTACCTTCACATTCGCTCTCATCGGCCAAGGCATTGGGGAAGAGATTGAGATCATCCATATACTCCGTATCAACATCAAACATTGGTGTATCAAAATGAGAAGCACAAATTGACTCATACCTATCTTGTATTTCCATATCCCGAGTTAGGATTTTGAGACTGAGTTAAGGGTCTTCATTTTCTTTTGTAGCCTTCAATATGTCTTGCACAGATAACTCTTCTAATTTTTCAATATACCCATCTTCATCTTCATTGGAAGAATCTTTGCATTGTGCCTCTAGGAGATGATTGAAAATATGATCCACACATATCCATGATTCATTTGAAACATCCTTGTTCACCTCCTCATATGTATTTTCTATCATCCAAGTCTCACCTTCTTGCAAGAATGGGCATACTTGGTTTTCAACATTTTTTGACAAGGAGAAGAGATCCATGCTTTGTGGGAAGGTCAGTCTTTTGATCTTGAAATATTTTTCATCATCCTCTTGATGGGAAGTATAGAGACATGTTGGGGTGGCAACACCTTCAATTCCATCTTGATCATCCATTATTGAATCTTCTTTTCCATATGGAAAATGCAAGGCTTCACGCTCCCCATGATGATCAACATTATGCTCCTTGGGTGAGAATGGTGGAGTTAACTCCTCGAAGAGGTTATTCTCAAATATTTCATTATGCTCAGATTTGAAAAATAAGTTGGCCTCTTCCATTTGTTTTTCCATGATTGAATCAGAAGATAATTTAATTCTTCAACTATATCTATTCCATCATCAATCAAAATATCAAAATTTGAAAGGTGTTATTCATGATTACCTTGAATTCGTCATCTTGAGTCCGAGATGCAGGATAGGATTCTCATACTTATTCACCGTTAGTGGAGTCTTCGGAAAGCATTGGATATTTTGTTGTGCAACAAGAATATTCCTCACTTGAATTCATTATTTCATCAATAGGTTGTGCCTTGAGCCAAAATGAGTTGATGAATGGAGGTTCAATCGTCATGTCTTCTTCATCATCCTCTATGGTGGAGATTTGGTTCGTCTTAGGAGGTTCCAGGATAAGACATTCCTCAAAAGCATCCAAGAATATTCTTGGGACGAACACCTCATAGTATGGACAATCATCAGGGTCTTCCTCCATAGGTAAAATCTCCTTTTATTCCTCCACTTGATGAAGTGCTTCAATCTTTCATACCTTCTTTGCAATTCCAATGCAAATTTGAAACTTCATCATAGGCTTCAATATCTTCTTTTGCATACTAGAGTATTTGCATAAATTATCTTCTCAAAATATCCATTTCTTCATCATCATATGTAAGAAAATTATCTAGAGGGATGGAGATGAAGTACATTATTTTCATATTGTTGGTGACTCGTGTGTAGTTGAAAAAGTTACCTTCAATGGATTTTGCACCATCTTGTCCTTCATCATCCTCCATAGTGTTGATTTGATTCTCATTAGAAGGTTCAAGGATAAGGCATTCATTGGAAGCATCCAAGAATCTTCCAGGGATGAACACCTTGTAGTATGGACAATCATTAGGATCTTCCTCCATAGGATAAATCTCCTCTTCTTCTTCCTTGCTATGGAGTGCTTCAAGTTTTTCGTACATTTCTTACAAGGATTTAGCATATTTCAGAATTTTGAGGTAGATTTTGGGGTTGGAATCTCCTTGTGTAATGCTTGCAATTCTTTACACATATTCAATCTTCAAGGCTTCCATTTCATCATTTCTATATGCAAGGAAATCATCCCAAGGGTCCCAAGGAGGGTGATAAAATACATTTCTCTGAGCTTCTCATTCATTTGTGTGATATTGAAAGTATTACCTTGAGTATATTTTTGGTCTTCATGTGTAATGTCCCCTTTCGTAATGTCCCTTTTTCTTTCAACACCAAGTCGGGCCCAAAATGTGGTCAAACCCAAGGGGGTTGTGGATGTTGGGATCTTGTGGGAAGGGGCCCAGTGGTTTTAATGTCCTAGTTTGGCATTTGGGGGGTCACTTTTAGACACGGCGACTCAAAAAGGGAGAAATTAATTATAGATACTTTTATGTTAGTGGCCCCTCCATGGAATGAAATGCACTAGGGTTATGGGGGCTCATTTGCCAAGGAAAGGTATATATGGAGATGGGGAAGGAAGAAAAAGGCACTTTTTTTCATATACATTTTTAGCATCCTTCACACGTAGCTGTTGTTGTTGCATTTCTACATCTTGTGAAGTCAAATCCCACAGTGACCCTAGCTTTGGTGGTGAGAGACCCGTCCCTAGCTAGCAGGGCATTCTTCAGTAGTGAAAGAGCTACCCTAGTCTATCATTTTGGAGCCATTTTTCGGGTCGTGCTATATAGATATTTCCAGAGGGTCAGAGGAAGGGTTTCGAGGATTCTTGGGGGCTTTCGGGGAAGACAGTCAGAGGGGCTCTAGATCGACTCACGGCAGCCATCTAGGTTGGGCATGACAGCACGTGGAAGGTGCCTCCCTCATTTCCCGACTCCATTCCAAACGTGGCGAATACTGACCTCTATTTGGGGGTTCTTCCAGTTAGCCGTGTTATTCCCTATACATGCCTTGTTGTTTTCAAAGACCCTTATTTTGCTTTTGTATCAAGAGGGTCATGGACCTCTGAAGTGGACTAGCCGCCTAGGGCTTTTGTACCTTGTCGGGCAGCAATACATTATTCCATAAAATGTCTGCATAGTGTCTATTATTATTATTGTAAGCTTCCCTTGTAATTTCATGCATTGTGGACAAATATTTTGTGTAATATCAATTTAATACCATTTGTTGTCCTAGCTGGACATTTTCATTAAAAATCAAGTATTTTACCTTGCTACAAGTTCTATATTTTGTGCATTTTTAAGAAATATCCCACAAGGGATATTTCAGTGGTATCAGAGTGGCTGTTTCTCCAGCCTATTGGGGTTGAAAGATGGGGGACAAAGACAGTGAGGAAATAGGGGTAGAGCTGATGAAACAATTGTTCACCAACATGGTAAAGCAACAGGAGACTACAAATCTCTATTTGAGCCAGCTCACTGGGAGACTAGCACAGGACAGGTCGATATTCATGTGGAAAGAGGAGAAAATAGCAACAGGGGACAATATGGTCAAAGAGGTGAGGGTGGACAGTCAAGACAGTAGTCCCCCATTCTTCTACTAGCCTCTCGGTGTCTCACAAACATTTGTTCTTGAAGGATCTAGAAGTTTTACGGGGATGGAAACCGGGGATGTTGTAGATGAGGAGTCTTGTTGGGAAAAGTACCAGACTTTAAGTGAGGGTTTTCATGACAACATGCCATTCCAGGAATATTACAAAATAAAGGTTGGCGGTAGCCAAGGAGATATTACTGCATAGGTGCCGAGAGATGCAAAGGAGGTTGGGATAGATTTTTGTTCCACATTTTGACGGTTCTAAGAAGTGTACTGCATAGTCTTGGGTGTAGAAGTTGAAGACATACTTTGACTTGAATCCTATGTGGGAGGAAGATGTAATTAAGTTTGCAATCTTACATCTAGAGGGAGACGCTCATGATTGGTGGCATCATGGGTTGATTACACAGGGACACCTATACATCATGACTTATGCAGAGTTCACAAAGAGGCTAGTGAGTAGATTTGATAAGAGGGACCCCGACGAGGTATTTTAGAGAGTTGACTCATCTGAGGCAAACCGGTTTCGTGGATCAATATATCACTAATTTTTAGAGACTATCGGTCATGGTACCTGATATTACAGAGATGAGGTTGATTTCCCTATTCACAACAGGATTGAAAAATGCTCTTGGATTTGTGAGGGCATTTGAGCCTTCTTCGTTGCATGAGGCTATTAGGAGAGCTCATGACCTGGAGTTATCCACTCCTAAGTCAAGGTTTCCACCTCGAGTGCAACCTAAGGGTTTCCCTTCAAGAACCGGGGGTTCGCAGCCAAAGGTACCTCCACCTAGGAAGGATACAACCTGGAGACCATTCGGAGCTAGTGAGGACAGGGAGGAATTGAGGTGAAAGAAACTGTGTTTCGATTTCCATGCACCTTGGGTCCCAGGACACGATTGCAAGGGTAGAGGGAGGGCCCAATACATAGAGGTCTTCAAGGAGAGTGATGGTGACAAAGATTTGAACACACACCATTAGAGGATGATGATGATGAGGCATCAGATGGTGCAGGTGTGGAGCAAGATAGCGAGACTTTCCCCTAGGAGACTATCGCCACATTGTCCAGTACCCCGAGGTACAAGGCATTCAAAATTAGGGGATTTTTACAGGGACAGTGAGTGGTGGTACTCATTGATAGTGGGGCAACCCACAACTTTATTGATGCTTCATTGGTTGAGAGGCGGGGGTTACAAACAGAGGAATTTGAGGGCTTCAACGTGGTTGTAGCCAATAGAGAGTCTATGAGATGCACACGATGAGTTCCCTAATTGAGCATTGCAATGGGTAACTATACAGTTACCAATGATTTCTATATTGTTGGAATTAGAGAGACCAACATAGTGCTTGGGGCACATTGGCTCCATTCCCTTGGTGAATTTTGAACTAACTTCCAAACGATGGAGCTGAAGTTTAAGTCTGAAGGGAGGAATGTGATCTTAAGGGATTTATCCTCGGGGCACCCCGAGTTGTTACGGCCAAGAGGATCGAGAGGATCTATAGGCATGACAAGGTGGATTGGGCAAGATACACTTTGCTTGGTTTTGACCAAGAAAGTAGAGGAGGACAAGCAAAGAATACCATGTGGATATACAGGGCCTATTAGGAAAACACAATGTCATTTTTGGTGACATACCTCTAGGCATACCTCCAGATAGGGGATTTAAGCATGTCATTCAGCTCAAGGATGCTAGACCAAAGTGGTCACTTCTCCTTACCACCACCCTAAGCGGTTTAAGGATGAGATCGATAAGACTATACAGAGCTCATGGATATGGGGCATATTAGACACAGCTCCACCCCTTTGCTTCTTCGATGGTTTTGGTGAAGAAGAAGGATGGAACCCTCGCAGATGTGTATAGACTACCGGGCCTTAAATAAGAAGACAATAAAGAACAAGTATCCCATACCACGCATTGATGAGTTGCTAAACGAGATGCATGGTGTAATCTATTTTTCAAAAATAAATTTGTGCTCTCGGATATCATCATATCAAATTCGGGGGTAGGATGTGCATAAGACACTTTCAAATGTCATTACGGTCACTTTGAATTCTTGGTAATGCCTTTCGATTGTCTAATGCTCCAACTACATTCCAGATTGCATGAATCATGTGTTCAACCACCACTTACGAAGTTTGTGTTGGTTTTCTTTGATGATATTTTATTCTACAAGTAGGACTTGGGAGGACCATATTACGCACTGGGTGAGATATTGGGGATATTAGAAGCTAATTCAATACATGTGAAAGCTTCTAAGTGTGATTTTGGCATCACCGAACTTGTACTTGGGATATGTAATTGGTGGGGGTACAATGAAGGTGGACAGAGAGAAGATACAGCAATCCTAGATTGGCCCCCACCTAGAACATTGACACAATTGAGAGGATTCATGGGGTTGTGCACATACTACCGGAGGTTCATGAAGAATTTCTCTCGGTTGACTGCTCCATTGATCGATTTGACCAAGAAGGGGGCTTTTGCTTGGTCAGACGCTACTCAACAGTTTTTGACCACCTCAAGGAGGTAATGAGTTTGTGTCCCATCCTCACATTACCAGACTTCTCCCGCCCATTCATCCTAGAGTGTGATGCTTCAGGAGAGGGTGTTGGGGCAGTTCTCATGCAGGATCAGCATCCCATCACCTATGAGAGTCAAAAACTGAAACCCGTGGAGAGAGGGTATTCAATCTACGACAAGGAGATGTTGGCCATTATGCATGCCTTGGCCAAATTCAAACAGTACCTTGTGGGCAGAAAATTCGTGGTTCGTACGGATCACAACAATTTGAGATTCTTCTTGGGACAGAAAGAGCTCAATGATCACCAGCAGAGATGGGTGAACAAGGTGCAAACATATGACTTTGACATTGAGTACACTCGAGGTAAGAATAATATCATTGTTGACGCTTTATCTAGGAGGCCTTGCCTCACTGCTATGCTTAGTTCTATATCTGAGATTTCAGTGGATTGGAAGGCTCGTATACTTGTTGAGTATTCCAAAAATCAGTTTGCATGTGGAATCATGGATGGTATGATACAGGATGACCGATACAGAGTAGTGGATGATCTCATTTTCTACAAGGATAGGATCTTCCTTGTACCATGATCCAAAATGAAGGGGAAGATCCTTTAAGTAGTACATGATACACCCCTAGCTGGACATCTTGGGTATTTCAAAACATACAGGTTCATCAGGGAGAGATTTGCATGGAAGGGGATGAAGGACAATGTCCTAAATCATGTCAGAGAATGTATGGTTTTCCAGCAAACCAAATCTAAGCACTCTTTCAAAGCAGGATTACTACAGCCTCTCCTCATTCCCGAACAGAAATTGGAAAGCATATCTATGGACTTTATCACAGGGCTTCCCTTGGTGCATGGGCATAGCTACATTTATGTTGTAGTTGATCGGTTAACTAAGTATGCTCATTTCTTTTCCCTACCCAAAGGGCACGAGGCCGTGGATGTGGCCTGGATCTTCTATACCGGTATTTTTCGGCTACATGGGTTGCCTAAAAATATCATCAGTGACAGGGACAAGATCTTCATGAGCACCTTTTGGTAGGAGATCTTCATACTAGCAGGTATGGAGTTAACTCCTAGCACTAGCTACCACCCACAGACAGATGGGCAAATGGAGATAGTCAATAAGTGGATAGAAGGCTACTTGCGGAGTTACGTGACAGGACACCAATGGGCATGGATCAAATGGTTACACATGGGTGAGTATTGCTATAATACCACCTACCAGATGAGCATAGGTATGACCCCTTTCGAGCCTTATATGGGTACGATGTAAGGACATTTGTAGATTTGGTATTACCAGATAGCCGAGCTCCCAAAGCTTGTGATTGG
The DNA here is from genome assembly GCA_018340775.1 of Taxus wallichiana var. yunnanensis. Classification (NCBI taxonomy): domain Eukaryota; kingdom Viridiplantae; phylum Streptophyta; class Pinopsida; order Cupressales; family Taxaceae; genus Taxus; species Taxus wallichiana. The sequence goes on along the minus strand of CM031243.1, from coordinate 423,651,864 downwards.
TTGCAAGAGAACCAGGATATTCTGAAGGCTCTCAGAGAGAATCTTCAGAAGGCACAAAATTAGCAGAAGGTATACAGTTAGATCGGCACAGACAGAGAGATATTTTGAGGCTAGGGATCTAGTGTTCCTACGTTTACAGCCATATAGGTAGTCCTCACTAAAGCAAAAGGGTGCAGAGAAATTGAAACCACGATTTTATGGTTCCGTACCGAATAGTTCGTCAAGTAGGGCAAAGTGGCATATGAGCTAGAGCTACCGGAGCACAGTAAGATACATAATGTCTTCCATGTTTCATGCCTTAAGAAGGCACTCGGACCGCATATTGCACCATCTACAGAGCTACCGCCACTAGATGAGGAAGGGAAGTTGGTGCTGGAACCGGAAGCCATTATTGAAATGAGACGGAGGGGGCTCAGGAGTAGAGCAATCACCGAGTATTTGGTGCGATGGAAGGGACTGCCACTTGAGGATGCTACTTGGGAGGGGGAGTAGATTTTACAGCATCCTAATTTGTGTTTGCTTGAGGACAAGCAAATTTTGGGAAGGGAGGACTATAATGTCCCCTTTCTGTAATGTCCCTTTTTCTTTCAACGCCAAGTCGGGCCCAAAACGTGGTCAAACCCAAGGGGGTTGTGGACACTGGGAGCTTGTGGGAAGGGGCCCCGTGGTTTTAATGTCCTAGTTTGGTGTTTGGGGGTCACTTTTGGACACGGCGACTCAAAAAGGGAGAAAGTAATTATAGATACTTTTATGTTAGTGGCCCCTCCATGGAATGAAATGCGCTAGGGTTGTGGGGCTCATTTTCCAAGGAAAGGTATATATGGAGATGGGGAAGGAAGAAAAAGGCACTTTTTTCATATGCATTTTAGCCTCCTTCACGTGTAGTCATTTATTCTTTATTGCGTTTCTATAGCTTGTGGAGTCAAATCCCACAGGGACCCTAGCTTCGGTGGTGAGAGACTCATCCCTAGCTAGCAGGGCATTCTTCAGTAGTGAAAGATCTACCCTAGTCTGTCATTTTGGAGCCATTTTTCTGGGCCATGCTACAGAGATATTTCTAGAGGGTCAGAGGAAGGGTTTCAAGGATTTTGGGGGCTTTCGGGGAAGAAAGTTAAAGGGGCTCTAGATCCGACTCACGGTAGCCATCTAGGCTGGGCGTGACAACACGTGGAAGGTGCCTCCCTCATTTCTTGACTCTATTTCGAATGTGGCGACTGCAGCCTCTATTTGGGGGTTCTTCTAGTCAGTCGTGTCAAATCTGCAGGTGGCCATGTTATTCCCTATACATGCCTTGTTGTTTTCAAAGACCCTTATTTTACTTTTATATCAAGAGGGTCATGGACCTCTGAAGTCGACTAGCCGCCTAGGGCTTTCGTAATTGTCGGGCAGCAATAAATTATTCCATAAAATGTCTGCATAGTGTTTATTATTATTATTGTAAGCTTCCCTTGTAATTTCATGCATTGTGGACAAATATTTTGTGTAATAACAATTTAATACCATTTGCTGTCCTAGCTAGATATTTTCATTAAAAATCAGTATTTTACCTTGCTACAAGTTCTATATTTTGTGCATTTTTTTAAGAAATATCCCACAAGGGATATTTCATCATGGGCTTCACACAACATCTTGTATCTTCTTTACATATTTTTAGTAGTTTCTTACCTTCTTCCTCGTCATCCAATCTTGTTTTCTTTCCTTTTTCTAATTATGTTTTTTTCTTGAAGTAAGAGACCCTTTGGCTATTTCTGAATTCTCCTCTTTCACGGGAACCGGTTTGAAACCATGGCTAATCAACAATCTGCATTTCTCGAAATCATCCTCTTCTTATTCTCCGTTGTCACTCATTGGTATTTCACTCCAATTTGGAAATCTATTCATTGTGGTGTGGAAAGCTAACGTCACACGGATTTGTTCCTTGACGAAGTCACCTTCATTAATTGATTTTTTCTTTGAAATCTGATTTTTGTTTGTTTGTTTTTTTAATATATACTTTTTTGTATTTTTAGGCAAATTTATTTTTTGGGTGTACTTGGGTAAATCTCTCCCTAGTGGATTCACCAAAAACTTTTGGTGATAAAATTTGTCGATTGGTAAAATTAGGTGTCTTCACCACTTTGCTCACAAGGCTACAACCTTCTACATTTAATGGTAAAACTCTCATTACTAAATGATAACTAATCTAATCCTACCTAAATGTTGTGGGTTAGCCAAATAGGCCCAGGATCACACAAGGACACTCCACTATACCTTTGGAAAAGTGCTTATATGGGGTGCAAGGGAGGAAACCACAACGATGAGGGGTGAAGGAGGGAAATTTGGAAAGGAAGATTATTGTTGTGAGTAGGCCAATTTCAGATTTCAAACCCTTTAACCAGAGTAGCTCAAAGCATTCAATATAGATGAAATCAATGATGAAACTAGTGGGACAAATGAATTAAGACAAAAAGTTCTTAAATTCATCTATTGAGGATGCAAAGTTCCTCTCCAACACTATACTTGCAAAGTGCATAAAAGAGAGAAGTAGAAGAAACACAAGAAAAGGATAATAGAAGAAATGTAGCTTTTATTTCATGTGCATTGGTGATACAAAGCTCAACAACATATCACAATCCACTATTGCTACAAATAACTAAATTTTTAGGATCCTTTGAAATGGAGAAGCCATTTCAATTTATAGCAATGTGAATTGACCTCTCATCTCCCTTCACATGACTCTTCGTGTTCATATTCCACTTGTGACCTTTTATTTTCCATTAGAAAAGACAAATTAAGTATTTCTCTTATAATTTTGAGAAAATACTTTTACAATTTCAAAATATGTCACTTAAGTGAATAGGACAAAATAAAATGATTATGCTCAATGAAGAATTAGAAGAGTGAGAGAGAGAGAGAGAGAGAGAGAGAGAAGAAAGAGGGAGAAGTAGAGTATAAGGGAGAATTTTTCATTTTGGATGAAGAACTTGTTGATTCATTCTTCCTACTCTTGTTTCTTGAATTCCTTGTTGAAACTGAGTTATCACAACCATCAACTTATCTCGCCTCTAGAATGCATATGTAGCCTAGCATTTTGATCTATGCTCTAAGAACATCACCGATCTTTCTCTTTCTTGACCAACTCCTGGAATGAAATTATGATCTCTTATGATGATGAGTCCTCAATGAGTGGAGGGAACTCAAATCTTTTGATACGGTGGTATACCTCGTTCAAGATTTCAAAAACTTGTTTCTCACGGGAGGCCAATTCAAATATGGCATTCTTGAGCATTGCACATATCACATCCATGATGTAATCCAAACTTGAGACAAGTCTTTGGAAGTGGATGCAAACATTGTTTTCTCATGAGAGTGTGAGAATCAAAGGAAATCATCTTGGACATCAATGAGAACACGGATCCAAATAATTGACCTTTTTACAAATTTCTCTTTTACTTACTCCTCTTTAGACAATGTTGCAAGTGTTTCACCAATAAGTTGTGTACGTATGAGAAAAATAGATAAGGTAAAGGTGAGGAGGAATACCTGTGAAATGAAGGTGGAAGGTAGATCGCACGTGCTCGATTTCCCAATCCAAAGTGTTGATTACGAGAACTTCCTTTTCTTGGGAGGAACTACCTGTGAATGCAAAACAAGATCACAAGAGGAATATTAAACAATATATGTCAGTGGACTACCTAGCGTGTACTAGATCCGAGAAGCATGATACTTCCTAGATGGTTATGAATTCATTGTTTAATAAAATTCAATACAAGAAATAACGTAAATAAATAACATCCTACTATAGTTGATATGATTTAAGTATCTCATTAAAATACAATAATCAAATCTAATCTAACAGGTAAGGTTATGATCAAATCTGGAGATTGGGTAGGTAACCAAGGTGACTAGAACAAGTTGGGATTAGGTTTTGGATGGTTTGGGCTATTTGGGTAAAGGTTATTAGGTTCTTTATTACTGGGTAGAATTACCAGATATAGAGACCGACGTTGGTCTAATATGACCAATGCTGGTTGAGAGGAAACTAATGACGGTTTAGGTTAACCGGCGTTGGTAGGGTCAAACTAATATAAACTTAATGAAACTTGGTTTTGGAGATTCTCTGTGATTGCACTAGAGAATGGGAGAATGAGGGTTAGGTTGCCAAAGAAGTTGAGAATTCTCAGAGACATCTGGAGTCAGGTATGGGGAGCTGGGAGGTTGTAGGTGGTTAGGTGGATGGATTGACAGGAAGGTGGGAAATGATGGGATACAAAGGAGACTAGGAGTCTCAAACAGAGATAAAGAAACTAATCTAAATAAGTATGGAAAGATGCAGATCCAAATGCACTTACTTGTATTTGTAGACCTAGTGGTTGGATGGAGGTGATGGTTGATTTGTGCAACTAGTGGTCAATGTCACGGAAGTGCTTCCCAGAACGTTACTGTGAATGCTTAACCTTCATATTAGTCTTGGTGTTGATTCAGGATGTCTAGATGTGCGAGAGGGCTCTGGTTCATGCTTGCATGTAGATATCTCTCTCCCAAACTTGAATAATTCTTCCAACCTCTGGAACAAGGTTACCAAAATGAATATATGGTAACCGACGATGGTTTAGGTTAATCGGCATCAGTTTAGGGTTAATCGGCATCGATTAAGGCGAGAAATCCTAGGTTTCCAAAACAACTAGATCTTGGCTATATTTTTACCAGTTATGCCTGTTGGTTCAGGTCTAAAATGGTATTTTCTACGTAAGTAAGTGGGCATGCTATTAGAGAAAGAATAGGCATGTAGTGTTAGGGTTATACCAAGTCTCAGTTAGTTATGGTAAGTAGAGATTGAGTCCTAATTAGAATGAACATGCTAAAAATAGGTCCATGATGAGGTGTTTAGGTGATGTGGATAGGTGAGGTGGTCAAGTGAGGACATTAATTAAATTAATTAATTCAATTAATCATGTGTGCTATGGGATATGAATATGTAAGGTATGGTTTATTTAATTAATGGGGCTATAAGGGTGGTACAACCTAATTTTTGTCTCTACAGCAAGAGCATACTTATTGAGGTAAATGAACACAAGAGACAATGCCTTTCCTTGCTCAATGATCTTCTTGATTCATTTCTTATTTTCCCTCCACTGCATCATGTATCCTTTTTCTTTCTATCAATCATTTCTAGAATCCATGGTAATAACTCATCAAAGCGTTCATCGATGTTTTCCACTAGAGCATTCTCGAGAGCTTATTGTGGTATCAATTCTATGTTTCGTGGGGAAGCTTTGACCTTGGGGAGACATGCTTGGGAACTTGAATGCTCTATGATGAATTACCCTTACTTGATGGATATTTCTTGTCTTGAGAAATTCAACCCAACTTGCTTACCTAGCCCACCGAATTCAACTGATTAGGCTCACTTTGAACAACTTACCAAGCTCACTAAATTCACTCACCTGGGAGAGTGGATTCCTTCAACCTGGTTGGATATTTACAATGATGATCTTTTTGGATCTTAAATATTTTTAATGTTTCCTTTGAATGCATGATGTCTCCCATTTTCCACTATTACGCCTGCGGTGTTTATCTTTTCTCACATCCATCATTGTGACCAAAGTGACACCTCAAGATTCTTGTGAAGGATGTATTGTCTTGTTTGATCTATGTCACTATCACACACCCTTGTGAAGATGTTGTAAAGTAGATAGGTGAATGGAGATAGAACCCACTGCAAATTATAGCACTTAGCATGAGGATTTACTATTTTTAGAAAATTTCCCTTTTTCACTTTCAACCTCCTCTCTTTGTTGTCCTGGTTGCTCCTTATGAACACTTCCTTTGAAGAAATTTTCCCTTTGTGAGAATTTACTATTTATAGTAAGTGCTTGTGGAGATACTTAGTATTTTTGGAAAGTGGCTTTCCCAACCTTGGACTTTGATGGAACAAACTTTTTGTGATGGTTTTTTTCTCTTTATCTCACATACAAATTTTTAAATCAAATTGATCAGCTTTGGAACAACGGGAATTATAATTTTATAAAATGAGGGCATGAAGTCGAGGTATTCTCAACATAAAAAATATGGGGTGTGCATGTAAGTTATGTCACTTGGGTATTTAAGGCACTGGAAATGGTGAAGAACACAAAAACCTCACTTCAATCCATGCACCGGTTTGCAAGATATGAATATTTCTCTTTCGTGGACTATGGAACCAATATAGAAAAAAATGAACCTTGAGCTTTAAAAAAAAAAATTAATGAAATTCCTTCTAATACGATCATGGATAGATGGAGGGATGAATTCAAGAAGTAAAATGGATGAAAAGAATTCGGAAAAAATCCGAGTTCGGGTAGAAATGGAGCAAAAGTGGGGGTGGAGTGAAAATGGCTAACTCCGGTTATTTATAATCTTGTTTTTCTTGAGGAAGGGGGAGAATATTATTTTCCCCATTGTTCCCCTGTAAAGGGATGAATGGGACACAAAATTGCACCTCCTCCCCGGGTGACAAGTGGCAAGCATGTAGTGGCGGAAGAGTTAGAGGAAAGTGCTTAGTTTTAGCCCCATGAGCCACTTTTTGGTCACGTGAAGGATCAAGTGCTAGCAAGGAAGGGGGGAACATTTTCTTGTCCCCCTTTTCCCCTTGCAAAGGAATGAAGGGTACAAAAAGTGCACCTCACGCCTAGAGTGACACTTGGCATACATGTGGAGTGAGGAGAGGGGGCTCAAAAACTAGCAAAAGGTGCTTATCAAAGGTCTTCGGGGTCACATAGCGTGTCCATGAGCTCTAAGGAATGAGGCACCTATATCTAGGGAGTAGTTGCTTCAAGACAAATGATCTCTCCCTAGATATATTATTTTAGATATATTTAAATTTTTTGTAATAAATATGTAAAAGATTGATTGCAAATGGATTTATTGCAATTACTTTCAAAACAAACTTAGAAAAAGGGGTATTTTATTGTCCCCCTTCTCCCTTGGAAGGGATTAATGGGACACACAAGTGCGCTTTGAGCACCATGCTAACACATGGCACCGAAAAAATGACTAAGTACTAAACATTGTACCTTGGGAAGCACCTTGAGAACGAAGTTGTCGGAGCTCCTGAGGTCTTTTTAGGAACTTCCTTGTATTATTTTGATTTGAAAAAAATAGAAATATGGTATAGGTCTCAAGGTCTTATTCATCTTGCAAAATTCTAAAAAAATCCATTTTTATCAGGATCACTAGTTGCTCTTGCAAATAATGAGTTGTGGAAAGAAATTCATGGGTGTTGTGAAAAATATGATATTACCACCATGTAGGTCATTGAATAATATTTCCATTTATATTTTTTTGACCTCAAACTCATTCCATAGATCCTAAAATCATCTTCTGAAGCTTAGGTGCTTTTTCACAATGCAATCTCCTTTCACCTCAAAACTCACTTTTGTTGAACTTGCTCTGAATCACTAAAAATTACCTAAATATTCCTAAATCACTTGAAAACGATCTAGGCTCATTAATATACCTCCCTGATGAATTTAGGATTTGAAATCTACTCTAAAGAATATGTCCATGCCTTAAAAAGGCTAAAAATTAAAATAGTCATTTCTAAGTTCACTGAGAAATAAGCCCCGAATGGAATTGTCTCGAAAGAATATTATGAGCTTGTTTTCATCTCTCAATACATGGGCTAGGTCAAGACAATAGGAATGAACATTACATGGATGGGAATAGGGCGACTTTGGAATGACCTAATCTAGAAGGGTGCCCGGGAAGGTTTACAATAAAAAAATTGACCCCAGAGTCCATTGTCATTCTTGAAAATTTGAAATTTTCATGTTGCACATTGCATGATAAGAGATGGCTTTTTTTATCTTGGATTGGAGGTAAATCATGAAAGATAACACACACAAATCGATGTACTCGCATCATATGGCAGGTGTTAACACATAACCGATGATAGTTAGTCATGTTTTAGATCACGAGGGGAAAGATGAAAGGTGTGCTTACACACCTACTATCAACACGACAAAGGGTTTAGATGTAGCTTGTATGGGGGAAGTAGTTTCTCCTTAGGTGTTTTTCTTAGGTCTATGCCTCAACCACGATCAATATGATGCAAAATAATCAATGTGGGAAGTTTTTTGTAAATGGGAAAGTTGATCAATGCGTGAAGCTTTCCTAGGATGTTTGCTTTTAAATTTTGCTTTTACTTGTAATATTTAGAAGGTTGATCAATGTGGGAAGCCTTTTCTTCCATGATATAAGAAAGTAGCCATCCTTTGAGGGAGTGGTCTATATTTTGGGATTTTTTTTTGCTTTTGGATTACAATTTTTGACTCTTTAGATGGTAGGATAAGATATGCATGATAGTTATCCTTTGAGGGACCAATTTATACTTTTGACATTATTTGTTTTATATGAACAATTTTCCTTCAAGGAGCAATCTATTTTTTGATAAGATAGATTTTGATATGAGCATACGTAATCTATGAATTTTAGGATAGAATCGAGGATAGCCAAGTAGACCACTTGGGGAGGGGAAGATAAGATGTACAAGTGACACACATGGACCCTTATCATGGTTCCAATAGGTAGATAAGAAGGAGATGGATGTAATGATTTTAGGGTTCCCACCTAGAAGGAGGAACTCGTCCATAATGAATATGTAGAAGAGTCATTGTGCCCATATTCAAGGTTATAGATAATATAGTGATGACATACCATATAATTCCAAATCATTACAATGAAAGATGGAAAGGCTAATGATGGTAATGAGATCTTAAAATGTGACTAAGATCATGTTTTTAAGTGTGTTAATAGTAGAAAGGTCACAAGTGAAATGCATTGAAAGGTTATGTTTCTGGTTTACCATGAAGGGAAGCTAAACAATAGGCCCTAGACCCATACTTGTGCGTGATAATATATGGTCCAATCAGTTTGGAGAAAACTTTACACATTGGCTCCTTTATAGAGTAGTGACATTCTGATTTTCTTTGAGGACAAGGTCACCGATGTTAAAATTGTGTTCTTTAAGATGTTTTTATAGGCATGTTTGATGCGCTCTAGATATACATGATGATGTTGGAGAGCGATTAGGTGATTCTCATCTAAATTCAAGTTGTGCTAGATGCTCTTGATGATAGTCCTCGTCAGAGATAAAGTCGTGAAGAGAAACGAGAAAAGATGGGATTTGAACTTCGAGAGGAAGAAAATATTTTGAGTCGTAGAAAATAGAGAAGGGAGTAGCACCCTTAGAGGTGTGGATACTAGTTTGATAAGCCCAAAGAGTGAAAAGGATGTGAAGATGCCAATTTCAACTTGCTTTATCAATAGTTTTGGCAAGGATATTGTGAAGAGTCTTGTTAGTGGATTTGGCTTGGCCGTTAGTTTGAGGATAATAAGGAGATGAAAAGTTAAGCTTGATATTAAAAGTGTCACAAAGATTCTTAAGATATTTTTTTTGAAGTACTTCTCATTTTCTGTGATGAATTTATGACAAACACTAAAACGGAAGATGATGTGTTGATAGAAAAAATTGAAGATTTTGTTAGCTTTAGTAGATGCGAGTGGAATGGATTCCACCCACTTGGTGAAGTACTTAGTAGTGGCTAGGATATAATGATAGTGCTTTGAGAAGATCATGGATTGTTAAGACCAATGAGGTTGAGGCCCCATTATGAGAAAGGTCATAGATATTGAGAAGGTTGTAAGGCCTAGCTAGGGATGCGGATTAAATTGGAATTTTGTTGGCATTTAATGCATTTTTTAATTTACTCACAACAATCTAAATTGAGGGTGTGTGAATAGTATCCCATCCAAATAATTCTCTTGGTGATGCCAAAACTGCTAAAATGTCCACCATAGATGTCATCATGAACTTGTTGGATAGTGCGGATGGATTCATGGGATTAAAGGCATTGTAGTAAAAAAGTCCATCAAACCCACATTTGTAGAGGATGCTGCTAAGGATAACATAGTGGATTCATTGTTAAATAAAAGACCTCCTACCATTTTTGGATAGGTCAGAGGAATTTTAGATTGAGATAGATAGTCGAAGATTTGGGTATACCAGATATCAGATTGATGGGTGATTACGATATTGATGTGAGGAATTTCATGGGTATGATATGTTGATCAATGTGATGAATAAAAATGAAGAGTTTGATTCTTCCGTTTGTCAAGGAATGAGAGATATGCAAGAGATGACATGGTGTTTGAAAAATGGTTGGATGAACGAGGATGGTTTGGATGGTATATTGATCAAAGGCCTCGAGAAGAAAGTTGACGATGTCCTTATATTTTTGAAGGACTTTGTTTTTACATTGATATATTCCCTTAATTTGATTGATGATGAGTTGAGAATCACCATAGATATCAAGGATTTGGATGTCGAGCATGATAGCATTTTGGAGGCCTAAGATGAGGGCTTCATACTCATCCATGTTGTTAGTGCACTCAAAGTTAAGTTTATAAGCCATGGGGATAGGAGTTTCCCAAGGAGGAATGATGATGATGCCAACACCTCCCCCTTTTTGAAACTTAGATCCATCAAAGCAAAAGTTTCATTTTTAGGGAGATTACTCATGATAAATGTATGGATGGATTCATTGAGGAATTTTTGTGAGGAAGATGATTTTTAGGAAGAGGGGCTTCAACTAGTTGATCAACGATACCTGGCCCTTGATTGATTTTTGAGAGATGAACTCTAGGTCAAACTTAGTCATGAGCATGAGCCATCAAGTGATGCAATCATTGTGGTAAGGCTTGGAATGTATGGTTTTGAGAGGATTGAAGCTAGTGATGACATAGGTTTTTTTTATGATTGAGAAGATAATGGTGAAGTAAAGAAAACAACAAAACTTTTCATCTTCAATGTAGCATATTTTATAGTCATAGAGAGTGCAGTTAATATATAGATGGCTTTCTCCCTACCCTTCTCATCATGATGTGCCAACATGGAACCAGCATCACGGTGTGCCAATGGCATGAAATTCCCCCATGGAGGGTGGCATATATATAGAGATAATGTTTGAAATGACTTTCCCAATTGGCATTGAATTGAATTTATTTGTGAATAAGATGATGAAAAGGTTGGAAATGATCCGAGAGCTGCGAGATGAAATGGCAGACATATTGGAGACTGCAAAGTTGCTTTAGATTAAAAGGAGGAGGCATATCAAGGATAGCTTTGATTTTGGTGGGGTAAACTTCAATGTCCCTGATGAAATGATGAATCCAAAGATTTTTCTAGTTAAAACCCAAACACACACTTGGCAGGATTAAGATGAAGGAAGAAACGAATAAGAATCATGTGAAGAGGATTTTAAGGATGGAAATATTGTCCTATTGAAATTTGGATTCACCCAAGAGATCATCGACATAATCCTCTATGGTTTTATGGATGAGATCATGTAACATGTATGTCATGGCACACTTATAGGTGGCCCTTGCATTTTCAACACCAAAAGGCATGACACAATAGAAAAAAATTTTCCCGAGGGGTGATGAAAGAGGTCTTATGTTGGTCTTCTGGTGTGATGATAATTTTATTATACCCAGAAAATCCATCCATAAGAGAAAGCATCTCATGTGGCCAATTGTGAGTTCAATGAATTGATCAGACATTAGGAAGGGGAAAGTCATCTTTATGGAAAGTGAGATTTAAATCTCAAAAGTCAGTACATATGTGGATTCTTCCAGAGGCTTTGGCAATGGGTACGATGTTAGAAACTCATTTCGGATAATTGATAGGTTAGATGAAGTTGGAAGAAATAAGGCATTGCAATTCCTCTTTGACAAGGAGGGAAACGTGAGGATGCATGTGGCATAGCTTTTTCTTAACCAGATTAGCATTGGGGATGGTGATGATGTTGGGATATTGGGATCGAGGCCTATCATGTCATCATATGACCATGAAAAGTCTTGGCTATGTTTTTAGAAATGAAGGTGGTGAAGGACTCTATCTCTTTTAGATCAAGAGATTCACCAAATTTGAGGATGTGGGGCTCTAGTCCCTACATTGATGTCGATGGTGGATTCATTGAGAAGGGTGGATGTGTTGGGAGGTAAGGAATTATGAAGATGAGAATATTTTTCCCCCATGTGTAGGAAAGGATGGAGTCTCCATCGTTCATACATTGGAGAATGTCAATGATAGGGAATATTCCTCTACCATGTTAGGAAATATGAGAGGAAGGGATCTACTTTCACCTTAACCTAATAAGTGACTGGTCCCAAAGTGATGGTGGAGATTAAAAAATCTATAAGAAAGGGACATGGCATCATCCATATCCATGGGGTCATTGGATGGTGAAAGATTGGATAATGGATCGATGTGCATGGGGATGTAGAAGAATTAGATGCAGAGTGGATCGGTGGGTTTCTTTTAATCCCAATCCAAATTTCTCATGAGGCTTGCAATAGTAGTTGTCGATGATAAGATCTTGCATGCCTTGTTCATAACATCCAAGACCAAATCCCTTCCATACATAGCAGTGGATGTAAGTATAAGAAAAGGATTTATTATAGAGGAAATCGAAATAATTTGTATATGGCTTAGTGTAAGGCTGATTTTCAATATGGGAAGAAGGGAGATCGATTCCACCATATATAATATTGGTTTTGAGATGAGGTGGACCAAAGGAAATGATATCCCCAATATTTGGTTGATACATAGGATATTTTTCAGGTCTATTGAACCGATTGGGTGTGGGAAGAGCATTGAGGGTGAGGAGTTAGTACTCCCCAATGAAAGACGTTATCATCATAAGTTTCAAGATATTCTTCATTAGTTAGCTTGGATGCAGGTACGGATGAACTAATGGATGCTTCAAAAGATGGATCTAGTTTAGGAATGATCTCATCATTTGGCTGATAGGTCATGTGGCATGTTTTGAATGGAAGTAGATCTCAATGGCAAAGAGTGTATGGATTTTCCCCAAATGCTTGTACTTGAGGTACAGTGATGGAGAGTGGAAGGGACGCAACACATGTCACAGATCCATGGATGTCCAAGTAAGAAATTTTATTATAACTCCCCCTCAACAATGTAAAATATCTCGTGGAGGATTTTTTCACTAACTTAGAGATGGAGAGAATAATTGTTTCCAAAGCGGGGAAAAACATCATTGAAGGCTTGAAGAACCACGGGTGATTGAGCGATAATGGATTTGGGAAGTTTGAGTTGGTCAAAGGTATGGGATGAGATGATATTGATGTTGGTACCATTTTCAATCATTTATCGGTGGATGAAGGTGTCATTGATATAGATAGTGATGAAAAGAGGAAGGTCATGGTCCTCAGGTAAGATGTCGAGAATTTTGGAATCATCAAAAGATATGGTGGTAGAAGTTGTGAGAGCTTCAACAAGGGTCGTGAAAGGTTGAGTCTCATCATTGGTGATTTGGTATATGCTACAAGATTAAATTAGGAGATTTTCGATGATTGGGGAGCTTTGGATAAGATCATAGAGAGACATTTTAATGGGGACCTCATGTGGTTACTTTACAATGATTTTCTCAATGGCAGTAGGATTTTGAGTAGGTGTAGCAGCTAAGATAGATACCTTGGCCTTGGATGATGGTGAAGATGGAATAGTATCGATAGAAGGAGAAATGATGATAACTTTGGGTTTATATTTGGTGGATGATTGAGGATAATAAGGTCGAGAACGAGTGGTAATATGAATGACATGTCAATGAAAAGAGGAGGACCTTCTTTGGAAGAGATTGTTTGAGGAGGGATTGCATGAATGAAAGGATTTGGATGAAGAACCAAATATAGATGTATTACGAGGTGTAGATTTGATTAGAAGATTGCATTTGGATGTGGATGGAAGAGTTTTATCTTCTTCAATGAGAAGTTCATCCTCTTCTATAAGATTTTTGATGAGGGTTTGGAGGCCCTACAATGTTAGTGTCATGTCCAGGGTATGATGATAAGCACAAACGGCATTATAGTCAAACCATGTGGGTTTTTTTCCCACATTGAATCGAAGGATTTGATAGGGCTAGAAAGTGATTATAGATTCTTGGATGAGAAGTTGAAAGATTTTAGTATATGACCTAATGGGGTTTTGATGAGGGGATTTTGTGGATTATGGATTGATTAGTTTTTGGGGAAGAGGAAGAAGGAGGAAAAATCGGTGCCTTAATCTTGTGAGGATTTGATAGTGGATTTGGATTTAGATTTAGATTTGGGAAGAGGGAATGGTGGTTTTGATTCAGATTCATTAGTGATGGAGGATTTGTAAAAGGGCTTGGTCCTAAAATGGATGGGAAGGCCCTAAGATAGATGATGAGATGTTGGATTACTTGGATTGTTGGGGCTTTGGAGGAGGGAGATCCAAGTTCTTATTTGGATGAGTCAGATATTTTTGTGTAGGGATGCCAAGGTTATTAGATTTCATCTCTGAAGACTTTATTTGGCAGAGGGATGACAATGATCTCGACTGGGACATCCTTAGAGGTATAATCAGATGATTTGGGTGTAGGTGGTGTTATAGATGTGGTGATTTAAGATGAAGGTGGTTGTTGGATAGCACGAGTGGTAAGATGAGAAGGTATTATAGATTGCGTGGATTTTGGGGGTGTTAGTGTAGAAGTGATTGTACTTGTTGAGGATGATGATGGGATAGGGGCATCACTCGCGATTGGATTAAGGGGGATGTCTACTTGATATAAGTTTTAAGGGATTATATGGATGTGGACATGGATTCGGAAGTTAATGTGCGTATGGATATAGTCACAGATGCAGATAAAGAAGTAGATGTAGATGTAGGCATGGATGTAGAGATAGATGTTGGGGTAGAGATGGGAGTGAATGCAGTTGTGGATGAGGTTGATATAAGGATAGGAAGTAGATGTAGATATAGGGATGGGTGTAGAAAGAGGTGTTAAGATAGATGTGGGTGTGGTAGATGTAGATGTAGATGTAATAGATGTGGGTGTAGTGGATATGGGTTTAATGGTTGTAGATAGCGGAACGGATGCGAGATATGATTATAGATGTCGAGTAGGTGTGGGTGCAATAGATGTAAGTAGATTAGAAGAGATAATAGATGTGGGTGGTGATATTAAATCTTGTCCTAGATTATTGATCGTATGAGCATTTGGTTCTTGAGATGTAGGGGTATTAGCTTGATTGTTTAGTAGATGATTAGGGAAGGGTTGTTTGAAGACATCTAGGGGTTGATTAGGAGGGTATTAGGATTTTCCAATTGAATTTCCCCACTATCTATGATCTTTTGTACCATATATTTGAACATATGACACTTTTCGATATCGTGACCATAGACTTGGTGATGTTTACAATAGTGGTATTTGCGGTACCATGTGGGTTTGGGACGTGAATCATCAATGGTTTGGATAGGGGAAGTTGGATGAGACGTGCAGCCATAATTTTTTCAAATATATAAGTGTAGGATTATCTGAGGGGATTATAATTAGGAGTTTGTATAGGATCCCTTTGGCAGAGGCTTGGTATGGGATGTGGATGCAAAAGAGGATTTGACTATGATAGCATTGGCTGATTTTTAGATTTGTCATTATGGGTAGATGACTTGGTGAATTCATTTTTGGCTTATTGGAATGAAGCTTGACATGGCCTTGTTCAAGGGCACGAAGTTCCATTTTGTGAGCCATGGTGAAGGCTTCCTCAAATTTTGAAAGGATTATATTTGGAGAGTGGATGAGATATGTTTCACACATGATTTAGAGAATAGGTTGATGATTTTAGTTTGGGGAAGAGAGAAGGATAATTGATTGATGATTCCACGCACCTAGCGATGAAATATATGATGGATTTGTCATCAAATTTTTTAATGGCGTATAGGTCGGTAATGGTGATTTTACATGAAATATTAATGGAGAAGTTCTCTAAGAACAATTGCATGAGTTGGGTGAATGAGAAGAGGGAATGTTGAGGAATGTCGTAATATCGGTCTAATGTGGATCCTTCCAATGACATGGGGAAAGTGTGAAGCATGAGATCTTGGTCGTGGGAAATAAGATAACATGAGTTCCTAAAGGCATGAAGGTGTTGTTGAGGATCCTCCTTACTATTGAATTTAGAAAACTTAGGGAGCTCCTAGTGCGGAGGATAAGGCTTGACATGAACATATGGATTGATAGGCTCATTGCAAATTTGTTCATAAGTGAAAGTGATTTTAGGACCCAAAGTAGCGGCTGATAGACTTGTCATTCTACTTAGCAAAGCTTGCATGGGGTCATTAGAAGTGTGAGGATGAGGGATTGATTGATGAGGTTGTGGATTGTAAGAAGTGGATGGGTTAGGTTGTGGATGAGATTGATATTGTTGAGGATAAGTAGGAGTTTGTGGAGGTGGTTGATAAGGTGGAAGATAGATGTATGTTTGGGATTGGATAGCTTGGGATGTAGGATGTTGTGGGTGAATATAATTAGATGGATAGGATTTTGCATGTTGTTGTTGAGAGATGGGGATATTAGATTGAGCTTGCATATGATGAGTTTGGATGTGCGTGTGGGATGGTTGAGATGTTTGGATAGTTTGATTGGGGAACATGTGTTGAAAGACACCTCGAGAGTGGAGGTTGATGGGTTTGAGTAGAATCCAAAGGGTGGGGTTGTGAGATGACAAAGTTAGCATGGAATTGAGATGTAGATATGGGCACCGAGATTTTAACATGCTTCTCGGGTGGTGGAAGAAGTAGATGGGATTCTTGATGGGTTTGAGTTAGAGCATTGATGACCATAGTAGATGAAAAAGTGATGTGGATAGAAGATATGGGGGTGGTATTGATGTGATGCAAGTTGGGTGGAATAGGGACCACCAATTGAGTGGATTGATGGGATTGAGGGATCATGGTGGAAGATTCATGAGGTCCATGTTCATGTTGATCCATTGCTAATTCATTCATGGCCCTTGGGAAGAAAACAAAAATTTGAGAAGTAAGGACATCGGTGGATTTGGAATGTGGAGGATAGGCATATAGTTGTTGAAGGGGAGGTCCATCGATGGGAATATGGGTGGATTTGCAAGAAAGGTAATCATAAAGGGAAATGGGATTGGCATCAAGAAGCTCTTGAAACTCCACACACCCGCAAGGGATGGTGGGATGTCCAAAGGATCCTAAGGAAGTGGCAAATGGGGGTATAGCTGGTCTAGAGGGAATAGACTAATGATAAAGGAAAGGATTGGTTTCAAGATGGGGATTCCTTTGGATGAAATGGATCTCATGAGAAGGTACTATACAAACTATAGGTTGGTGTTAGTGTAGAATCATAGCACCCCGAATGTCTGCAACCATATGGGTTGAGACTCTCAGTGTGATTGCACAACATGGAGCATCTCTCAAAGTGTGGGACCTTGCGAGTTGAGAGAGCTCTTCGGATTAAGGTCGGTTCCTATTCCTCTGTTCAAGTGCACACAAATAAATTGCAAAGGATCTATTCTAAAACCTACTCTATTTTACCAAGGAGACAGGGTTAAGAAGATACAAAAAAATAAACCTAAGCTAATGAGGTGATGCACCAAAGGAATGTTAGACACTCATTTTGCAATTTAACACAGACCACAGAAATGCAATACAAACACCATGCACATGTAACCAAACTATAATGAGAGATCAAGAAGGCAACAATGAAACACATGAGAGGGTCAAAAATCATCCATAAACATATATTATTGCTCCAAAGTCGATACAGTACATTATAGTGGCCAAGAGGCAAACTTAGCATTACAACTTGAATGGGGAGGTTAGGACTCCACGAACTTGTGTGCGGAGACTGAGGAGAAGGGAGGTTGCAAAAACAAAAAAATTTCGAACCCTTTACAAAGAGCCTAGCTCCTTCTTTTATAGATGTTACTCAAAGAGAAGAAGGAGAGAGAGGGAAAACTAATTTGAAGATCAGCTACTGGCCATCAATGCCTCTACAAATCTGCCCCAAAATGTCATGTCACCACTTTGTGTTTGCTCAGCATGTTGAAGAAGGGAGAGTGGCGAGATCGAATCAAATTTGATCTAGTTGTTGGGGACAATCGGATTGCATATTAATGGCATGAAGATGTTTCCCCATTTTTCACCCACCAAACCTCTTTGAAATTAAAGTTTTAGGTTTCCATGGCATAGGTGAGGTCGAGACCTTTCCAACGGTGCCAAATTTGTTGAATTTTGGGCACTGGGTCGAAAGATATGTCCATTTGAATGTTTGAGTCAGGTCCGTACAAAAATGGCGAAAACCAAGTTAGTAAAATGGGTCCACGGGCCCGAAACTCACTTTGTGCCTTTTGGCACCAAAAATACAAAATGCAAAAAATGCCCCATAGCCACCCATGCAATTCACTTTTGGCAAAAAATCATTTTCGGGCCCGACGGTCCGCTTTTTCCATTTGGGAAAAAAATTCACTCCAAGGTTCATTGGCCCACATGCAATTGAGGCTTGACATGTGGCTCCTTGGGCATCGGTGGAGGCACGGCTCATTTTTTCACTTTACGCCTTCTCGGGGCAAAAATTCAAATTACCTCTAATGACCCGCCTTTGGCTTTGAATTTTCAACATGGCCATGTGTCCCTTTGTGGGCCTTAGGAAATTTTCTTTATTTGGCTTTAAGATCCCCATGGGGTTATGAGCCCGAAAGTCACTTTGTGCCCTATTCGCAAAAAAGCACAAAAGTTCCAAAACTCCCCCATGAGACCCGTGGCGGCCCACTTTTGGCATTTGGGAAAAATTTCCTCTTCAGCCCCGCCGGCCCGCATTTTCCATTTGGGTGAAAAGTATCAAAATATCCTGCCACCCCACCTCTCCAAATTGGCAAAAATACCTTCCAAGGCCCGTCGGCTCATAACTTGCAAAATATGAGTTAGAAGGACTTCTTTATATTTTTGGAAAGGGGAAGAAATTTCCCACCTGATGGAAATGTTTTCAGAAACCTTAAGTGCTTAGAATATCTGAAAAATTGGATTGAAGCACTAAAGGAGGAAAATGGGTGCAGTTAACCAAAAATAAGCATGAGCTTATTTTGGATAACAATTTGGCGACTCATAGGGGACATCTGCCTGCTAGATGAGATGATCAGTTACCTTTTGAAGCATCCATTGGGCATGGAGTCATAATTGATAGCCTGATCTGATCTGAACTTTGAAAATCCACTCCCGAGCCACTTGGACATTGTTGGAACCAGAGTTGACCTTGAATCTTTTGGAAATGGGCCCTTCGAGACTCGATTTTAGTTGCTTTGTATTTGTTCTATTTTAAAATTAGCAACTATCATGGTGACCATGGGTCTCCTTGATGTAAATGCTGAAGGGCTTGGTGCATTCACCTAGAGGCACATCAAACTGTATAACGATGCAAACCTGGAGCAAAAAAAATGTGCCACAACACTTAGGGAAATAAAACCTACGCTACAACAAAACAATGTGCATACGCACTTAGGGAAATTAAAAACCTAGGCTAATATTTTACAAGGGCGAGGAATTTTTCCTTTTAGTAGCAGTGTTTGAGGTAGATCCCATTGACTGGGATCTACAATTCTTCGCCATCTAACTTAGCCAGTCGGAAGGCATTGCTACTTGTACATCTTGTGACCATGTAGGGGCCACTCCAAATGGCATCAAACTTGGAATGCTTTCTGGTTTTGCCCGATTAGCATCCCATTTTAGAACTAAGTCCCCTTCTTGAAAGGTCCTTGTTCTTGCTTTCTTATCAAAGGTCTTCTTGATCAATGCTTGATCTTTCTCCATGACCTGCATTGCATGCTCTCTTGCCTCTCCTACTTCCATCAGCTCTGCATACCTGATTTCCATAGGTTCAAACTCGGATAGCTCCAATTGTTTCATGAGCTCTAAAGAGAGCAACTCCAATGATATGGGAAATATTGCCTCTTTCCCATATACAATCTTGTATGGGGAGCTTCTTGTGGACCTCTTGGATGTGATCCTATCAGCCCATAGAGCTGATTTGAGATTTGTATGCCAAGTTCTCTGATTTTCATCAAGATTCCTTATGATAATCCTTAGCAGGTTCTTATTTGTGGACTCTACTTGGCCATTACCTTGAGGGTAATAGTTTGATGAAGTGTTGAGGTACACACCATTCTTGACTACCCATTCAATGATCCTTGTACCAAGGAATGCCAATGCATTATCTGATATAATGGTGGTAGGGACTCCAAACCTAGTGGCTATTCCTTCATAGAAATCCAAGATGTTGGATTCATTTGCTTCTTTTAGTGCCACTACTTCAGTCCACTTGGTGAAATAGTCTATGTTGCAGTAAGTATCCACTTGTGGCCTTGGCTTGAATTTGGGTTAATCACCCCAATGAAGTCTAGTTCCCCCATTGTATGAATGGCTGATCCACTGAAATGGGATAAAGGGGAAGGGATGCTAACTTCTCCTTTCCTGTGAAGAATGCACACTTTTACACTTCTTGACCCATGAGTAGCAATCCCTGAACATTGTAGGCCAATAATAACTAGCTTTCATGATCTTGAGAGTTGTTACTCGAGGATCAAAGTGGCCTCCTGCTTCTCCATCATGGAACTCATGCAACACTCTCTCAATTTGGCTTGTCCCAATGCACCTCAATAGAACACTATTGATATCCTTTTTAAACAAGACACCACCAACAAGCACATATGGAATGGCTTGTAGTCTGAAGTATCTTCTCTTTGCTTTGTTCCATTTCTGGGGGAACAAACCTGTTTGGAGGTAATGCACTAAGGCTTGGGTTAGTAGGTGCATCATTAGTTGGTTGCTCTTGATCATTCTTGTAGAAATAGGACACCTCTTTTCCACCCACTGACTCAGCCTGTTGCTTGGAGGTGAGTTGTTCACACAAAACCCTTGCCTCGAACCTAGTTTGGTCACCTTGATCTCAATGTCATATTCCATTACCCGAGTGATCCAACCTGCTCTCTTCTCATTTAAGTCCTTGTTCAGGAGAAAATCCTTAACACCAGCATGGGATACTAGCAGTTGAATCTTATTGTTTGAGACCAAGTGTTTGAACTTCTTCAAGCTCCTAATAACAAGCAAGGACATGTTTTTCAATGAAAGAGTATTTTACCTCGTAGTCCTCCAAACTCTGACTGAAGAAGGCTATGGCTTTTCTGAACCTTCCTCGTTGAGCTGGACAAGATGGTTGAGATAGTGTCTGACCCTCCAAAATCATATACCATGAAGTCTTTTGAGAATTCTAGGTTAATAAGAGTTGGAGCCTGTGATATTATGAGCTTAATGGCCTCAAAACTCTCTTTTCCTTCTATTTTCCATTTAAATGGAAGACTCTTCTTTAACATCATTGTTAAATGCTTCACAAGAGTGGCAAAATTAGGTACAAATCTACGAACAAGCTTTGGAGAGATTTTTTGTGTTGTGGCAATGGAAGTGTCGGATGGCTTCCACCCTTTCAGGATCAATTGTCAACCCTTCTCTTGAGACAATGTGGCCCAAAAATTTCCCCTCATGAGCCAGAACACACACTTCTTTGGGTTTAGTGATACTCGAACCTTCTACACCTCTGAAATACCTACCTGAGGTGGAAGAGATGGTCTGCAACATTCTTTGAGAAGACGGTGATATCATCTAGATACACTAGGACAATATTGTTGATTAGGCCTTTGAATGCCATGTCCATAGCTCATTGAAATGTTTCTCTAACATTTGATAGTCCAAATGGCATCTTCTTATAAGCATATGTGCCCATTTGGTGGTGAAGGTTGTCTTGAACTGATCTTCCTCTTTCACCATTATCTGGTTATAGCTTGAGTATCCATCTAGCAATGAAAACCTCTCAGAGCTAGCTATAACCTATAAGATTTGTTCCATTGATGGAAGTGGGTAGTGATCTTTGAGTGATGCTCTGTTTAGATCACGAAAGTATACACACAACCTGATTTCTTCACTTATTTTCCTCACAGGCACCAAGTTTGCAACCCAACTTGAATGCTTGATAGGGAAGATGATGTTGGCCTTAATTATCTTATTCAATTCTTTCCTCATAAGAGGCTCAATGTGAGGATTTATTGGCCTTTGCTTATGTCTGAAAGGCTTAGATCCTGGGTCCAACTCGATAGTGTGTTGTGTCATCTTTGGGTTGAAACCTCTTAAATCTTTATAAGTCCAAAAGACATCGGGAATTCTTGACAAAGTTGAATAAACTCAGATTTTTCTTGTTGAGTGCTTACCTTTCCAATCTGCAATGTTTTTCCTTCTTCTATGAAAATGGGCTCTGAATCCTCACCCTTTACCTGAATATTCACCTTCTCCTTTCAGAATTGGTCATTTGGGTTGAAGATTGATTCCAAAGTGACAAGACCCTTTGGTAGTTTGTTGGTCCTCAGCTACACCACTTGATCGCCATACTGCTGCTCCAATCTGTCTTGGTTCTAGAGGAGAACTCACTTCTTCTTGTAGAAAGTTGACAATTTGTTGATCATTTTGAAGACTTGCCAACTTGTGTTGTTTTCTAGGACGCTGGCCTCACAACCAACTTGATATGGGGCTGAGATTTATCACTCTTGATACTCTCCACAACGTCAAAGGCTGCCCCAATCATTGCCAATTTGTCTGCTGCTTCATTCTTCTTCCTTGGGATGGAATTGATGTTAAATGCTTCAAAATCCTCGATGAGGTCCCATACCCAGTTCTTGTAGCTCTTTAATAGGTC
Source organism: Taxus wallichiana var. yunnanensis (assembly GCA_018340775.1). Classification (NCBI taxonomy): domain Eukaryota; kingdom Viridiplantae; phylum Streptophyta; class Pinopsida; order Cupressales; family Taxaceae; genus Taxus; species Taxus wallichiana. The sequence continues at coordinate 423,629,257 of CM031243.1, read as the reverse complement.
GTTCTTGGCAGCATTTTGTCCTCGGAAACCTGATTAGCAACTAGCTCACTATCACCAAACACTTGCAAGTTCTTAATCCCTCTTTTCTTGCCCAATGTAGTCCATGGATCAAAGCCTCGTACTCTGCTATGTTGTTTGAACAGAAAATTGGAAACGAAAGATGAGTAGTATTTCATACCTTGGGGGGAAACAAGCATAGCTCCTCCTCGGCTCCTTTCCTACTTCTTGAGCCATCAAAGAATAATTTCCATACTTCATTATCATCTTTGTGTTCTGGCTTAATGATGTCAGGAAGAGGGTGATCCTCCTCATGCAGACAGTAGACTCCTAGCTCAGATTCCTCCATCTCCTTATAGGGGTCAAAAGCATGCCTCTTGTTCACCCACTCATCGAGGGTCAAGTCTAGGATACACCCCACCTTGGTATCTACTTCACAAGTGCTTGGGAGGTCCTCCTGATCAAAGGCTGAACAATTGGCATTGATCGGGATGGGTACATAAGACTCAATATGGTAATCTACAATGGGCTCAAATCTGATTGTGGCCTTAGCTCCATACCTTGTTCTAAAATCATGTGTGACCAATCAGTAGACAAATAGCCTCCAATTTTGCGTAGTGAAGTCCCTCGACAAACATAATGCAAAATGTGGTGGCAAGTCTATGACTGATACGTTCTATAACATAGTCACATTGGGGCAGATCATGTAGTGTGAGGCTCAAATATTTGATGACTCCAATAGTTTTCACTGTTGTCCCATCTAATTGCACTACCCCTAGAGATGACTTCGTATTGAAGACCTAGTTGATCGGCTATTTGTTTTGGCATTATAGAGCTACTTGCCCTGAATCAATCATGTAATTATGTACCAATTTGTCCCAATGATCAATGAAACATAGAATGGAGGGGGCTTTAGATTCTTACCTTGTTGTCCTCCATGATTTCCCCAATCTGAGCTGCATTGGTAAACACTTTCTCTTGTTGGTTAGGGGGTGATTTGAGCTTGACCAATTGGCCATAGCAGTCTGCAACAAGATCTCTCTGTCCTAGAATAGCCAATGACTCCCACATTGAAATATTCACATTTTTCTTCTTCATTTTTTTCGATGATGTTAAATGAGCTATCCTTTTATTGCCCCTTTCCTGGTACATTTTTCTCTTGCACATGGGTTGTTACAACCGAGTGCCTGAGTGGGTTTGGAAGGTGGCTTGGAATGACTCTACATATTGGGAGTTGCATTTTGAGTGCCAATACCTTGTGGAGTAATGGAGGGTTGAGGATTACCTGAGTTTGGTGATTTTCCCTCTCCAATATTCCTTTTCTTGGACCGTGTATTGGTAGCTACACTTTGAGAAGGTGTTTGATTCATCCCACGAAATCTTCAGCTTTCCAATTGACAAGCATAGTCTCACTTGGAGGTGCCTCTTACTTGAGCTCCTTGCTGCTGATTTTCTTCTTGGCTAGACTCTTGTGACACACCAATGGTTTGTACCATCAAGGCTTGGTTTAGTGCACCATTAAAACACATTGATTGGTTATGGGGCTGATTGCATGGGAAACACCAATCATATTCTTATGCCATATTATTTTGTGTTAGAACCAAGGCCCTTGATGTTGAAGCTGTGTTTGGATCATATGACTAGAAGGGCCTAGCAGCTTGAGGTTGTCCTTGGTTTTGGTTCTGATTTGTAGCTTGAGCTGGTGGCCTATTTTTACTGATATGGGGGTCTAGCCTGATACTAAGTCTGAGGCTGGTATGGCCTAGAACTCTGAGCTTGTTGCCTTTTGATAGTCACTAGCTCATTCCCTAGGTTTTGTAGCTATTTCATAACTTCTTGAAGCTCTTTTGAGGTGCTAGAGGATGAGGTGGAGGCTTCAGCTGAACTCTAATTCCTAGGAGTAGGTATAGGAGCTAATGTGGGTGTTTGACTAGTACTTGGATCTCCTAGTTCTAGGTATAGAGGCATGGGTGGCCTAGGAGCAAGTTTCCAACCTGAATTAAACAATTTTCAGCTCTTATGGAAATTTTATAGGTTGCAGGTAAGGTGGTGCCTCCCATTGATTGAATCATTAAAGAAATATCAAAATTTAGAGCTCTAAGAAAGTATAAGAAAGCACCTTCATTTGTGGGCCTTACAGACCAATGGAATCTATCCCATGTCCTTTGAAATATGAGGTTGAAATCTATCAACTACTCATTAGGGGCCCTCTTGATTGTTGTCAGTTGCTCCAACAAGGATAGATTATCTCCCTTCTCTCCAAATTGATCATGAAGAGCTCTGCACAGATGGTCCCAAGTTTGAATAGAGCCTGTTGTTAGACTCTTGAACCATTGTGAAGCTTTACCCTTGAGTGAAGAGGCTAGTAACTTGACTGCAATGTCCATCTCAGTGATCTCATGAATTACATAGACATTTGCAATGTCTTGAATGTGGTCACTAGGAGAAGTTTGGTTTTCTCCAGTGAAATATGGGATGCTCTTTAATGCTACCACTAGGACTAGATTTTATGCATTGAGGGCAAGTGGGTTGTGCTAGTGAAATTGACATAAGGATTTGGTTGTGTCATCCTGATTGGTCTAAGAACCCTTGTTGATTGAATGAATGGCCTACCAGGAGGAGGTGTTGACAAGGTTTTATTTGGTGGAGATGGAGACCTCTGGGCTCTTCTCCCTCTTCCCCTTCTATCTGGGGACAAGTGTAGATAGAAAAATAGTCCCTCCTCTCTGGTTCTTGACCTTGTTTGTATTCTTCTCATGAACTTGACAAGCTTGGACTATTGAAACAGTAGATTCTGATTCTTTTGGAGTCACCAGATGTGCTTAAGCTTTTGAAAGCTAAAACAAGCTTCTATTAAAAATAGAAATTCTTTTGGACAGAGTGCACATGAAAGCTAAAATTACAGCAAGTGCACATCAATCTTAAAGATGGAGACTTCTTGGTCCCACCAGGTGTGCCAAAACTATTAGTGTAGAATCACAACACCCCTAGAATGTCTACAACCATATGGGTTGAGACTCTCAGTGTGATTGCACAACATGGAGCATCTCTCAAAGTGTGGGACCTTGCGAGTTGAGAGAGCTCTCCGGATTAAGGTTGGTTCCTATTCCTCTATTCAGGTGCACACAAATAAATTGCAGAAGATCTATTCTAAAACCTACTCTATCTTACCAAGGAGACAAGGTTGAGAAGATACAAAAAATAAACCTAAGCTAACGAGGTGATGCACCAAAGGAATGTTAGACACTCATTTTGTAATTTAACACAAACCACATAAATGCAATACAAACACCATGCATAGGTAACCAAACTATAATGAGAGATCAGAAGGAAACAATGAAACACATGAGAGGGTGAAAATCATCCACAGACATATATTATTGCTCCAAAGTTGATACAGTACATTATAGTGGCCAAGAGGCAAAACTTAGCATTACAACTTGAATGGGGAGGTTAGGACTCCACGAACTCATCTGCAGACCAGAGGAGAAGGGAGGGTGCAAAAACAAAAAATGTCCAACCCTTTAAAGAGCCTAGCTCCTTCTTTTATAGATCTACACAGAGAGAAGAAGGAGAGAGAGGCGGGAAAACTAATTTGAAGCTCAGCTACTGGCCATCAATGCCTCTGCAAATCCGCCCCAAATCTATCATGTCCACCACTTTGTGTCTGCTCGGCGTGTTGAAGAAGGGAGAGCAGCAGATCGAATCAAATCTGATCTGGTTGTTGGGGACAATCAGATTGCATATTAATGGCATGAAGACATTTCCCCATTTTTCACCCACCAAACCTCTTTGAAATTAAAGTTTCAGGTTTCCATGGTGTAGGCGAGGTCGAGACCTTTCCAACAGTGCCAAATTTGTTGAATTTTAGGGCATTGGGTCGAAAGATATGTCCATTTGAATGTTTGAGTTGGGTCCATACAAAAATGGTGAAAACCAGTTATCAAAACGGGTTCGTGGGCCCAAACTCACTTTGTGTCTTTTGGCACCAAAAATACAAAATGCAAAAATTATCCCCGCAGCCCCGCAATTCACTTTTGGAAAAAAATCATTTTCGGGCCCGACAACCTGCTTTTTCCATTTGGGAAAAAGTCACTCCAAGGCCTGTCGGCCCGCATGCAATTGAGGCTTGACACATGGCTCTTTGGGCATCGGCGGAGGCGTGGCTCATTTTTCACTTTACGCCTTCTCGGGGCAAAAGTTCAAATTGCCTCCAATGACCCACCTATGGCTTTGACTTTTCAACATGGCCATGTGTCCCTTTGTGGGCCTTAGGCATTTTTCTTCATTTGTCTTTAAGATCCATGTGGGCTTGCGGGCCCGAAATTCACTTTGCCCTATTTGTAAAAGCACAAAAGTTCCAAAACTCCCCGCAAACCCGTCGGCCCGCTTTTGGCATTTGGGAAAATTTTCCTCTTCGGGCCCGCCAACCCACATTTTCCATTTGGGTGAAAAGTCTCAAAATCTCCCACCACCCCGCCTCTCCGCATTGGCAAAAATCCTTAAAAACTCCCACCGGTCCGCTTTTGGGCAAAAATACCTTCCAAGGCCCGTCGGCTCATAACTTGCAAAATATGAGGAGTTAGAAGGACTTCTTTATATTTTTGGAAAGGGGAAGAAATTTCCCACCTGATGGAAATGTTTTTAGGAAACCTTAAGTGCTTAGAATATCTAAAAAATTGGATTGAAGCACTAAAGGAGGGAAAATGGGTGCAGTTAACCAAAAATAAGCATGAGCTTATTTTGGAATTTAATATGAAAAACAAAGCAAGCATCAAACAACAAAGTTTTAATTATCTTGTTTATTAGAAAAGTGTGAAAAAGAAAAGAAAGGGGCTCAAAGGGAACCTAAGAAGTGGCGAATCTAAGGATGGTTTTAGGTTGTTTTGGATGGTGTCCTTGATATACTTGAAGGTACGTGAGGCATAAATCAGTGATGATTACCAATATGTGGCTTGTTATTTGGGCCTACCTCCTCACTTCACATACCACAACAATAAGGGTGTTGGGTGCTTATCCTTTATACCATTAATAAAAAACATTCTTACATGGCCTAAACATTGTGGTAGCTTTCCTATTGGGTGATGAAATCCCAATAGTTCCACTTAGTAGAAGATGTTTTAGATGTGTTAATTGATTTGTGAGTTTGGTTGTGTGTGGAAGAGTTGTGAATGCAAGGATTACCTCCTACTTAGATTATGTGAGAAAGAAAGCATGAAGGTGTTCTTTTTAACCCCAAAACGAAATGTTATATTCGATGAGATCACGTAGAAAAATAAGGGAGAAAGATGAAAAAGAGAAAATACGAAAAATGAAGAATTTTTGGATAACGCTATTTTTCCCTTTTTTTCAATTAAAGCATGCATGTTGTTGATCTAAGATAGCAATCCACAATGCATGCAAGAAAGCAACTCCAACCTATGAGGTTAGTAGATAGAAAGAAATGGTATATGAAATGAAATAAAGAAAGAACTCACCAAAGAGAAAGGGAGGCTCCCACCGTATGTGCCAAAATGTTGATCTATTTTTCCCGCTCATGTTTCAAGTTAATGGAAAGGAATACAAGAAAATAGAAAACTCCAAATGATGAGAGGGTTTAAGGCTACCTCTTGATATGCGATGATGATGAAGATACATGCGCAAAATATCCTCTCCATTGCGAGCTCAATAACCTGCACAACAAAGAGAAACTAAACAAGAAAAAGGATTAGTAGATAAGATGGTGGGTTTCCTAACAAAGTCAATCCCAAGAAGTGATAACTTCCTTACAGGGATGGATGTCAACCCACTTTGATAAAATATAGATAAATGATAATGGATAGATAGGATGTAGAAGATAATACTATAAAAAAGATATATGATATATACTAAAGATGCTAAGATGAAGATTAGATAATGATAAATGAAATAATTGAGACCAAACTCGATCAGTTCGATGGTGACCCAAGATCGACAGTACGGTCGATAGCGACCGAAGTAGAGTAGATCATCAAGAATGTCAAAAAAATTGAAGCAAACTCGAAATCTTTGAGAAATATTTAGCTCTCGATGTTGGGAGGCTAGAGAAACCGAAAGGATGAAAGAAAAACTAATATTTTTATAAACGCCGACAAGTTTGATGGTGAATGGGTTGGGTCAACGGCACATGGTATAGTGAAGACAAGATGTAGAATACTAGGTATGTAAAAAGGAAAGGCAAGAATGTATGAGATGTTGTAGGGGCTGAAAAACATGTATTAGAAAGGGTGAAAGCGAGAAAAAGAGGGCATATACGAGATCAGGTCAACGCATTTACTAGACGGAATCAACAATGAGCGAGGATAGATTTAGGGTTTTGAGGGGGTGGATGGATGGAAAAGAGGGCTATGAGGAAAGGATAACGAAAGTGATAAATTTGTAATCCCTTAAGCATGCACGATGACACTGTAAGCTGATACAAAGAAGATGAATAAATGATGATGGGGCTCTAATAAATCAATGGACTTTAAATCTCCTAGCAAGATGTCAAAAATAGCTCCAAGTTTATGGCATGTAGCTCTAAATAAGAGAAAGAAACACAACAAACTCGCAAGAAGACCTAAATTCTCAAAATTTCATCCTCTAGAAAGGGAGGGTATAGGCATACTTATAGGGTCAGTAAGAACCCATCAAGGTTTCCGTCGGCGTGGTTGACCCTTGATTTGGGCAGTGGATATGGTGATTAGCTCGATGCAAAGGGCCCTAAAGGGGTAGAATTAGGGTTTTGGGATCTTTAGGTGGGTTAGGGTTGCATAGGGAGGATAAAAGGTAGTTGGAGGATAGAATGCATTGAATGAGGGTAAATGGGTGTCTAGGGATGATAAATGGAGTGTTTAGGGAAGATATTAGGGAAATGGATGGGTTTAGGGGTAATTAAATGTGATTAGGGATGAATTAGGGAAGATAAAATAAAGATATGAAAGTGGGAATTAGGTGAATAAATGGGATTTAGGAGGGAAAGGGGAATTCAAATAGGAAAGAGAGGTATGAATGTGCAAAATGATCCTGAAGAGGAGCGAAAGCGAGGATGAGGGACAAGCGTACAAAAAAATGGTATCTACGAGATGAAGATATTAATGTTTAAACAAACCAAGGATAATGAACCATTGTAAAGAAAGAATATTGTCATAATCTTATGTAAATCTAGAAGTAAGTGTTGTAATGTTTTTGTTGATAGTGGTATTAAAAATAATTTGGTGCCTAATGAGATGGTGGAGAATCATGGGTTGAAAAATATCACGAATACAAACCCCTAAATGGTGTTTGGGTTGCAAAAGAACGTCAAATCTTGGTAATTGAGTAATGTTTGGTGAATTTTTGAATTGGTTTCTATAAGGATGAGGTTTTGTATGATATAACGCCTATTTATGTTAGTCATGTATTATTAGGAAGGTCTTGAAAACTTGATAGAAAGGATATACATAATGGTAGGTCCACTATTTACACTCTTGCGAAGGATGGAAGGAAGTATACTTTGAGTCCATTGAAGGAAAAGCAGGGAATAAGGGGACAATAGTTCTAAAGTTTTGTTGGTTTATGGAAAACTATTTCTAAGAGAGGTGGAGGAGTAAGCTTGTTTTGTATTCATTCCTAAACACATGTAAGTTTGGAGACAAAGTTGAGTAGATGAAATTACACATGATGTGAAGGGTTAATTAGGATGATGTCAAGAGACCATTTATAAGGAATTGCTAGATGAAATTCCACCTATTAGGAGCATTAGTCGGGATATGAACTTGATCCCCATATCAATATTACCAAACAAAGCAATGTATATATAGGTTAACAATTATGGAGAATTAAAAGGTGAAGAGACATGTGCAATAGCTATTGGGACATGGTTTTAAGAAAGATAATTTTGATTCCATGTGTAGTTCTAATTGCACTAGCATTGCATAAGGATGGTGAATGAAATGTGCACAAATTAAAGATTCATCAACGAGATTACTATCTCATAAAAATTTCCCTTCCCATGGATGGATGACTTGATGGATTGTTTGAGTGGAGCTAAGCACTTCACAAAGATAGATTTGAAGAGTAAGTATCATATATCGTAGTTTCCACTAGAATCTTTGATAAAGAATTCTTGCACACATGTAGTTACATGAATTCTAAGAATGATCTAATAAGTAATGCAATATGAAATTAACTCACAAACACAATAATGGTGCAAAATTTGGAACCTCTCAATAGCTCAAGTGGTGTGTACAAATAGGAGTGTTGTGTAACTCCTCCATGAGAATATTCGTAGGGGAGTTACATTCTAGAATGGGAATGTAACTCATATGACACACTATGACATGTAATACATGTCATAGTAACTCCTATGACACAAATGACACCTAAGAAAGATGAGTCACCATGTGTAGGAAATATTCCAAGTAAATAAATAAATACAAGGAAAATAATATCCTACACTAACACCCCTGAAGTGTAGCTTAGGTGGGAAAGAAGAAAAAGTGGGTCTTGGTAACAAGGCCTGATAAGGTACCTAAGTACAATGAAACACTCAAAAAGTGGAGAAAAGGATAAAACCCAATGGAAAAAAATCCCCCAATACGAGAGAAAAAAATAGAGGACTAGAATCTCCGTAAAAGATGATGTCGATGTATCCCACACCCCAAGAAGAGCTCGCAAGTGAAGAAGTTTGCTCTTGGTAAAGGGTTTGGTGAAGATGTCAGCAATATGATCCAATGTCTAAAAATATATGATTTTGATTACCTATCCATGAATCATCTTCTGATGAAATGCATGTGAATCTCATTTTGTTTGGTTTGTTGATGTTGAACTAGATTCTTACAAATTTGAATGGTGATATGGTTTTACATGCAGAAGATGATTGTGGGTCACTTGTACTAAATACCAAACTCTATCAAAATCCCCTAAAGTTGTGGATGCATAAAAATAACACAACAAAAAATGGAAATGACAAGGTCTTATCTCCTACTCATTTTATAATCACAAGTGTTAAATAGTGCATGAGTTACATGGTATTGGTTATTTAGACCAATAATAAAGGGGTTTTCTATAGTATTAATCCTTCTAGCACCACTCTTGCAATTTCTTCATTTGATTTATATTTGAAGACCTCCTAAAATAATTTAATCTAAGGGTGTTGCTCAAAGAAACAAAAAAGAAAAGGAAAAGATAGAGAGAAAAGAGAAAAATATTTTAAAATATGTGTTTTAAATGTTCAATGCATGATTTTTAGAAATATCATGCTTTCCTTGTTAACTAGGATAACTAAATATAGTTTAGAATCAAATATGAATGTTATTGATGCGGAAATTCAAAGGAAATTTAAATCCTAACCAAACTAGAAGTCGATTTACCAAATTAAATTGCTAAATTACACATTTATCTGATTAATCCAATCTACAACATGTTATGGTGATTTACTTCAAATTTGCACATCACAATCTAAAAGGATCACCTAGGAAGTAATGAAAGATTCATTCAAACATTAAGAACTCTCAACACACAAATTTGCAACAGAAGAGGGAAATGAGACCATGACAATATCAACTCGCATGAGTTAGTGTTCAAACCATCTCATATCTATTGATCACAAAATCATCTCCCCCTTTTAGAATGGGAGAAGACATACTTATACAAATTTAGGTCTTCCCTTTTCCGCCTAGTTCAAGCCATGATTCCAAAAGATCAAACAACTGGCCGTGCAAAACAAATATCCCAAACCGACTCAAAATGAGAAATACTCTATGAAAATGATGTTTTTCACTTGAGTGCAAAAGGCTCCAAAGTTTTAGTTTAATTCATTTGTTCCATTCTTTTAAACCATAGGTAAGACGTGCTCCAACTGAAAATATGCCTTTTAATACTCCATGATGATGAAAATGTGAGGGAGAATGGGTGAAATTCATTTCTGGGCTAACAAATTGTTTTGTCTCTCTTCTGCAATCGTCATTATTCTCTTTTTACAACTTGGAAATGGAAAGGAGAGAAAGAAGTGAAAATAAATTCACCTTTTCTTCCCTTAAATTTGTGTTATGTGTTTTATTTATTACATGGCTTTGGAGTTTACTTTTATTTTCATCACGGCTTTGGAGTTCACTTTCTTTGTTATGCAACTTTTACAATTTCTTGCAGCATTTTACTTTGTTTGGCATCTTTTCCACATGCAGGGGTCTTCACCGTATAGTGTACCTTTCTAAATATTTTGAGCATGTTTCCTTTATTTTGCGAACTTTTGAAGCCCATGAGAACATTTTTCCTACTTAGAATCCCACAAAATACTAAGATAGTGTTTCACGGATTTTAAACCTTAGCCGTGTCAAACCTTTTATTTTCCTTTCCATGTAACATTGCAAACTTCATCCTCATGTGTTGCGGCCTCTTCAAATCCACCAAAGTCCTTTTGTATGCTTCCTCATTCACGGGTTAGGAGACCTGCAAAACACTAAGTTCACGCACTCTGCAGAATATTAACCTCTAGTATTTGGTGGCTTCTAATTTTGCACACACTTAGTCTTTTGATGCCCTTGTAGTTTAGCCATCTCTTCCTTTCATGTCATGAAATTCATATTTCCTCTACTTTAGCCTTCAAGCATATTTCCTTTGTTTCAAGGGCTAGGTGAACTCGAAACACAATCTCTAGAAACCCATGGAAGCCTAAGTTTTGAGACCCGTGGAAGAATAGTATTGAAACCCGTGAAATACTAGAATTGAAACTCGTGGAAGACTAAGTTTTGAACATTCCGCCAAAGAATAAGTTTTGAGCATTCATTCTACCAAAGACAAAAATTTGACAATTGCGCGGGTTTTCATGCTTTTCCTTTTGAACTACAAGAAGAAGACAAACTTTTCATTAGTTAAGAAACATGAAATTTTGATTAGGTATAAATGTTTAACTTGAGTTTAATGCAAAATCCACTCATTTTGACAAAACAAGCTTCATTATACTAATCAAGGACATTTTTAAAGGTAGGAACTTAGATGTTAGCAATCTATATGAAGATCATGAGGGTCCCCATTTGGATTTAATCATTTAAAACAAGTGGGGGTTATGCAAATAATGAGAATTTGGATGTCTGTGTGGCATCGTTCATAGCTCCTTTGTATTCAACCTCAGTAGATGATAAAGCGATATCATTTTTCTTCTTGCTTGACCAGCTAATAGGGCCATATCCTAATGAAAAACTATAACCTGGAATGGAATTATCATTTTGAACATCACCAGCCCAATCTAAATTTGTGTATCCAACCAAGTCAACATCAATACTAGCTCCATAGTGAATCCCAAATATGTATGTATGTACACAGAATGTAGTGCAAAATCCTTTTAGCTTCTTTTTAATGTAATTCATGAGGCTCCTGCATGAACCTAGAGACTAGGCCTACTGCATATGAAATTTTGGGTCTAGTGTGAGTCAAATATATAAGGTTGCCTACAAGTTGTCAATACAAGGTAGCATCAACCAATGGTGAAGTACAATCAACCTCAAGCTTGACTCCAAATAGAAAGGGAGTTAGAGTTGGCTTACAATCAACCATGTGAAATCAAACAAGTAAATCAAGAGCATACTTAGGTTATGCAATTGATATCCCCGAGTCAAGATGTGAAATTTAAATCCCAACGAAGTAATGCAACAAACCCAAGTCAATATAGAAAATTGGTCTTGTATAGCTTCTTTCACCATTGTAATGGACGATGAAGAGCTCCTTATGATCAAAATGTCATCAACATAAAGTACCGAATCAAAATGAATCATCCTTCCAAAAATGTATACATTCGGATCAGAGTGACATCTAGTGAACCCTACAAAGTGAGAAGAAAGGAATCCATCTTGGCATACCAATCCCGAGGGGCATGTTTGAGGCCATAGATATATTTCCTAAACATACATACTAAAGAATAATATTGAATAAACCCATATGGTTACTCCATATAGATATCCTTCTCTAGGTCAACTGTAGAAAGACATTCTTCACATCCATCTTATTAACATCCCAACGATGAGGTGTGGAAATGGAAAGAGTGAGTCTGATGGAGTTCATTTTGGTGGATGGTGCAAATGTCTTGGTGTAGTCAAGTACTCAGAACTGTGTGAAAACATTGTACAACCAATCATTCTTTAAACTTATCAATGGACCCATCTATTGCATAATTTTTCCGATATATCCACCTACATCAAACCATCTTCCTTCCCTTAGGAAGGTGTGTCAAATCCCAAGTGTTTTTCTTAATCAAGGAATTGTACTCCTTCTACATAGTTGTGTCCCACTCGATATTTCCATATGCCCTCCCGAAAGTTATGTGGATCAGAGGCAAAGGAAAATAAAGCATATGCCCCACCCCTAAACTCTAAATGTGTTCATTTAATATATGTAGGATCACTATCCCAAGTACCTACACTCTGCAATGTCTACCTATCCCAAAGAGGATTGGAAGTAGGAGAGTCGGGAATAGACTCTTCATCGTCTAAGTTATGGCCAAATGTGGAAGGAGATGAAGCTCCTTCACTACTCTCACTATCGATGTTAGAATAAGAAGATTCCTCACCTGGCAATCTACTTAGGAACCTGCTAAGGAATTTTCTCAGATCATCGAAATTTCAGACTCATTATCGGAAAATCTAAGTGTAGCCAATGGAAGTGGAGAAGTATCATGTGTAGAATTTGGTGGACCTTCCTAAAATTTGAAACTTCTCTCAATGAATAACTCATGTGTGGTCATATGAAGAATCCTATATCCCTTAACACCATTTGGGTATCCCATAAAGATGCAAGGTCGAATATGAGGTTCCAAGGCCTTAATTTTTTTAGGGATGCGAGTCATAGCTAGATATACAAAGATCCTGAAGTTCTTAATTAAATATTTCCAACAATGTGAAACTTAAAAAGGAGTAAATTCTTTCAAGGATTTGTGAGGGATGTGGTTCTAGATGTAGTTCACACAGTTAATAACTTCAACCCAAGATTGTGGTGTCGGTGATTTAAAGTGAATCATACATTTGGTTGTCTCTTTCAAGAACTTGTTCTTTCATTTTGCAACTTTGTTTTGTGAAGGATTGTATGGCGGTGTCGTTGTAACTCACTCCCTTTCGTAATGCGAATGCTCAAACCTATTATTGACATATTCCCCACCATTATATGTCTGTAGAATCTTGATGACTTTCCCTAATTGTTTCTCTGCAAGAGCCTTGAAGTCCTGAAAATTTCATAAACCTCAAACTTCGATGAAGGAAGTATACCCAAGTGCACATTAAGAAATCATATATAAAGGTGAGAATCTATCATTCCTGGTGAAGGAAGGTCTGGAGAATGGCCCTAAGATATCACTGTGTACCAACTCCAATATCTATGTAGCTCTCCAAGCTTTTCCTTTGTCAAATTTCTCTTCTAGATGCTTCCCAAGGGTACAACCCTCACAAAGACCTTTAGAAAAACTAACTTTAGGAAAGCCTTCGACCATATTATGTTTGCTCAATTGTTCTAAGTAGCGATAGTTAAGGTGGCCAAATTGATCATGTCATAGTTTGCTAACCCCATCAGAGTGAGTTAGCAATGTAGTTGGAGAATTTTCAGGATTAAAATGAGAATGTATATAACCATGATTGGTGATCATACCTTCCTCTCGCTATTGTATTACCACTATGTAGCTCTCTAATGATAATTGAATCTAGGTTGAATTCAACTATTACGCCCTTCTCAATATGAGTGATTTGTTACACTGATAGTAGATTGGGTGAAAGTGTTAGAACACTTAGAAAATTGTTAAATGTTCTACCATTTACTTCAAATAACCCACTCCCTACAATGACTACAGAGGTGTCATCACCTAATGTGATAAACAACATAATGCATGGTTCCATTGAAGAAAACCAAACCTATAAGGAACCCATGTGGTGTGAGGCACCAAGTCAATAACCCATGATGAAGTTGGAGCCACTACAGTAATTAAAGCTTTGCCCTTCTTCTTTTACTATTTTCTTTTTGTTAGAAGAATCTTGACTATATAAGGTTGATTTGATAGATTCATGGACCCCTATGTTATTCTTCTCCAGAATGTGAGTAAGGTGGTCAATTTACTTCTTCATACACTTGTGTTCATCATGCCCAAGTTTCTTGCAATAGGCACACTTCACCCTTTCCTTCTTAGGTTTAGCTTCAAAGGAAGTGGGTTCAATGTTGGTTTTTGGTTAGGATGGTTTCTGATCATTTTTTTGTCCTTGATCCTTCTCTTGTTTCTTCTCCTTGTTATTAGAAGCCTTAGGTTTCCCATTCCCTACAATCAAGGCATGTGATTTAGAATACTTTAATATTCCCATATGTATTAACTTGTCTTGTTCCCTAGTCAACTGACCAACAAACACATCAAAGAGGGCATCTTCCATGTTGTTCCAAGTGCATCTTTGGTGGCATGAAAGGTGGAGATGAACATTGAGTATTTTAGACCTAGTTTTGAAAGGATAGAAAGGATAAGTTGTGAGTCCTTTTTCAATTCCACATCGTTCAAATTGCAATCTTACTAATTTGAACTTTGTGAAGAAGTCCATAATTGTTTCAAAACTACTTGAGATCATGCTAATAAGGTCATTTTCCAGTTCATGTCCTCTCATTGCATCTATTTTCCCAAAGAGGTTTCTAATATGGTCCAAATTTCATTAGGATATTTGGTAGATTCAACATGAAAGAAAATATTTGGAGACACAGTGCATTACTGATAATCAAAGGATTCATCACAACGGTTATACCATTTCACTTCCTCTACTTTAGGATTTCGTTCGGTTTAAGCCCCGTTGTTATTTGATGTAGTCCCTTACCCCTCGAATGAGTTGAATTTTAGACTTCCATTCATGATAATTAAAGGGTGTGAGTGGATTTACAGAACTTATTTCCATTTTTAAGCGAAAAAAAGTGCAGAAGGTAGAATGTAAACTAAAATGTAGAAAGACACAACATAGTACACCCCAAAACTTACTAAGGTTCAATTTTACAAGGAATGAGAATACCTTCAATGTGTAAAGCTCGAAAAAACTCTCACTTTCAACAAGTGGTACCTCGAAAGAAGATGTCTACTATAATTTATAGTAAATCAAAGTTTTGACCCTACTAAACACCTTGGAAAACTCGAAATGCACTAAGTTAGATTTTTTTGCTTTTTTAAAAATTCAAAAAACCTGAAATGGTCTTGGTCGGGATTTTGGACTTGCTCAACACATGCGAAATCTCGAAATACACTTGGTTAGGGTTTTGGATTGTGCATGCAAGTTATCAGAACCCGAATCTTATTGAGCATGTTTGGAACCTAAAGATTGCTTAGCATGTTTGAACTGAAGGTTGTTAAGAATGTATCAAAACCCGAAGCTTGTTGAGCATGTGTCGAACACAAAGCTGGTTGAGCACATGTGTTAGAACCCAAAGCTTGTTGAGCATGTGTTAGAACAGAAGTTTGTTAAGCATGCACAAAATTATGAAATACACTGCGTTGACTGTAGGTCAGGGATTTGATTATAATTCGCAAATTTCATGTCAAAGTGTTGAGATGTTTTGAGTTCCGAAAATCCGAAACACTAGGCATTGATCGGGGTTCAGAGGTTTGACCATAGATTTCAAAATGTGTTGAAATGTCAAGATGTCCTGAAGTCCTGAAAACCCGAAACACTAAGGTTGATCAGGGTTTGGAGGTTTGACCATATATTGCAAAATGTGTTGAAGTGTCAAGATATTCCAAAGTCTCGAAAACCCGAAACACCGTGTTAGAATTTTTGACATATCAAGCACTTCCAAAACCCAATACACTATGTCAGAGTTAGCACTTGTCGAACACCCTATAAATCCCGAAATACACACATATGGAAATAAAATTGCAGAGAACACCCTAAATCGTGAAAAAACCTCAAAAAACCTAAAAATTTGAAACACCCTAAAGATTTCGTAACCCCTCAATAAAAAAACTTAGCACAATATTCTTAAATGGAGAAAAGATCTTTGCACATACCCTATCAAATTAAAAACTTGAATAATGCCACAACTAATGAAAACATAAATGCATTTTACCAGTAAGGCTATGATACCATATCGAAGTTTCTTCTAGAATCACTGATAAAGAATGCTTGCACACATGTAGTTGCACGAATTCTAATAATGATCTAACAAGTAATGCAATATGAAATTAACTCACAAACATAACAATGGTGGAAAATCTAGAACCTCACAATAGTACAAGTGGTGTGTACAAATAGGAGTGTTATGTAGCTCCTCCTTGAGAATACTCTAAGGGAGTTACATTCAAAATTGGGAATGTAACTCCTATGGCATATTATGACATGTAAGACATGTCATAATAAATCTTATGACACAAATGACATCTAAGCAAGATGAGTCACCATATGTAGGAGATATTCCAAGTAAATAAATACAAGGAAAATAATATCCTACACTAACATAATCAAATACAAATTAAAGAAGGTGTGAGCAAAAAATTGCACTCAAGAAAAATTAAAATGGGTTGTATGAGTGGCTTGTTATGATCTTCAATTTGATAAATTCCTAATCAAATTCCTAAGGTTTATGAATAAAGTGTTGAAACCATTTCTTGGGAGCTTGGTATTTTGTATTTAGATGATATGGTCATTATTAATAGAGAAAAGAGGAATCCACGATGCATTTGAGGCTAGTATTGCAAATATTAAAGGAGGAAAATGAGGTCATTTTAATGAAATATAATTTTATGAAGGAAATTTTCGTCTATTTAAGTTTTGTACTTTAAAATGATATATCGATATTAAAAAGCAACATTGCTTACCGACCATCACCAAGAAGCAAGCTTAAGACAAAACGCTTTCATGGATTAGTAAGCTTTTATAGGATGTTCATCAGGGACTTTGGTTGGATGTGTGCACTTATCATAGAAATGATGAAAGGTGATAGGAACTCCATTGAACTTCTTCATTAAAAAGATATATTATTTGGAGGGAAGCAATTATGAATAGCTCATGGTTCGATGAGGGAGAATTTGATCAAGGAAAAACAAAGTGGAGGCCTAACAAGACACATTAAAGGGGATATATCATTGGTGTGACTCCACAAGAGCTATTATTGGTTAAAGATGGGTGTGGATGTGAAGACATTTTTGCAAACTTGTAAAGTTTGCCAACATGCCAAAAGGAAAAATCATAATATGTGTTTATATTAGTTGTTTCCAATACTAGAAAGACCATGGGAATGTGTGAGCTTGGATTTCAGTCTTGGGTTGCCAAGAGCTCAAAACTATAATGATTGGTGTGGATATATTTTCAATTGGAACACTTTACAGCTTGCAAAAATACTAGTGATGTTACCCGTGTAGCAAATTTGTGTTTCAAGGAATGAGTAAGGTTGTATGGTTGACCTAAGAGCGTTATCTCAAATAAAGATACAAAATTATTAGTCATTTTGGAGAGCTTTGCGGAAAAAATTCGGGGCAAAATTAAGTTTCAAATCAGCTTACCATCCCCAATCGGATGGACAAACTAATTTCACTTTTTGTGAATTCCTATTTTATTCCCTTTTTAAGTTTTAAGTGTGATTTCTAATTAACATACATAAAAATAATGGAATAATGCAACAAGTGGATATGTTGCTCAATTAACTTCGACATTAATTGCACAAATCGAATAATAGTTTGTAAAGTTACCATTGATCTAATAACTATCAAAAACACAAATGAGAATTGCACTTGGTTGATTATGTGGATCTAGGAGAGTCGAGTGATCCGAATGCGGGAATAGGTGATATGAGACCTGAAAGTGCTTAGATACATAAAGCCGACTTCGAAATTGTACTGGTCAAAACCGTACTAACTAGGTCAAAGCATCCATATGATCCTAATAATTTTGTATGGTCTTGGACCTGCTTGGAATCTGGGTCTACAACTTTCTAAGTACTTTTCCTACACAGAACTGGGTGTCACTATGTGTCGGTCTTCTTCGCAAACCTTCATAATGGCTTTGTAAACTTTGTTCAACCCCTAAAACCCTTGTAGCGCAAAGAGTTCCCGCAAAACAAAGTTATGTGAGTTGTGGGCACCCCTGTGCACCACCAATGTCGCCACTACTCGAAGATGGCCTCAAACCACACGTCATTCTCCTAACATGTGATATCTACTTTGTAGTGTGATCAGAACTTCACAACCATGCTTTGATGATGCTTCACTTGAGTTTCACACTTTCTCAAATACTTGGGAAGGGTCACTTTGCTTGCTTATAAAGAGAAGATGGAGACTCCTAGACCTAGAAGGAGACTTCATACTTGTAGAGGGTGTTTACCCTAATGGATGTGCATGAGTTATTTTGCAGTTTAGGGAGCTTGGAGTGCCTTTTGTGTTTGCTTTTACATGAGGAGTTCTTAAAGTGTCAAGTTCCTAAATGAGGTATGATTTACTTGCTTATATATGCTTCCGAAGGTTATAATGTCATGAAAGGCCGACTAAGGGGAATATTAGTCCATATGAAGACGATAGAATTGAAATTTTGAGTGAACAATGTGTCGGTCCAAAATCGTAGTGTAGGCTCAATATATAGATCGACATTCTGACCAAAACCAACATTTTTGGACCGAATGGAGAAAAGATAATTTTGACTTTCTGGGTTAGAAGATAGTTGTTTCTAGATGTGTTTTATGTTGTTAAACGTCAAAAATGATGTCATAAAGGTGTGCAAAAATAAACAAGTAACCGAAGAGCTATTATGGTGTGCTAAGCAAGAGTGATGAATGTATTTGTGCATGCAAGTGTGCAATGTCAAGATTAGTAGTGTCAAAGGATAGATTGTCAAATTTGATGTCTACATAAAAAAGGTTATGATTAGAAGTCTTATAAACTTATCAAGATGTTTAATTGAGAACAAATCAAAATAATGGGATGTGATTTTAGAACAGACTAAGTTTGTATACAACTTATTCAATAGAAGTACAACCAATAATCAATTTTTTAGTTTATGAATGTTTACAACCCTAGATGGGTTGATGAGTTGAAAACCACAATTGGTTTGATTAGATGTGTTGTACGGAAGTTTATGTTGAGTATATGAATGAGATACGTCAATAAGTGAAGGACAAATTTAGTAAGAGTGCTAGAGGCATGAGTATCATGTTGACCTTGAGCATAGAGAACAACTCTAAGTTAAAGAGGTAGTGTTGGTTCATTTGATGAAGTGACGGTTCCCTAGATGAATGTATGACAAACTCAAGTGGAAGAAATTCGGGCCTTGTAAGATTTTTAAAAAAGTTCTCAACGAATTTGTAGAGATAGAAGACCCAAATGGGATTGATCTCTCATATGATTAATATAGTAGATTTGTACTCTTGCCATGAGGGGAAAATGAGTGATAAGAATGCGAGTTGACATTACTTAATTGTGACCATAAGACAACAATTACATGAGAATCTCTAAGATGAGATCTATATGGTGATCAATTCTAGGATCATCAAGATGACAAGAGGAAAGAGGTGTTTGGTGAAATGGAAGAATAAAATAGCTAAAGATGCAATTTAAAAGAGTGTATCTAAGCTTGCCAAAGTTGGAATATTAGTATAAGAGCTCATAGAATCTTCAAGAACAAGAACTCGTGATTCATTTCACTTTCATGTCACGCATGATATAGGAGCATCTATGCCCACAAATAATCTTGCACCAACCAAAAATATGAGTAGTGTGTCGTGGTAGCTTTTTCAATGTTTCATCATGAATTTGAGTCTTGTTCAAAGCATCAAAATTGGTTGAGTAAATTGATTGTTCATAAGACCTAAGGCGTACTTGTGATTGTAGATGGCCCAAAAATGATAAGGACTTGAGCGGAGGGAAAACATCATATGGAATACCTCCAAAGTGGAATGTGATTGTATTTGAATTTTTCTACAAAAGCTCAAATTAACAACACTAAATATCGAGCTCGCATGCAAAAGTTACAACCCCTAGGCGTTATAAATTTTGAGCTCACATTTGCCTTCCCAACCAACAAATTATGGACATTGTTGTCGACTCTCATATCATAGGCACCGCCACCAACCGTTGAACCATAGATGTTGGTACCCACTCACTAAATGTCAATTTCACATATTTACAAGCATTTTGAGAATGTGAAGGGGCACAAGAATTGTCAAGAGATGATTAAGAGACCCAAAGGTATTAGTGTGGAAGAGAGTTGTAAGTCAATATCAAGTAAAAGAGCAAACTGGAAGTAGATGAACCTTGGAAAGGGAGTGTCCAAGTCTAGCATGGTGTATAATTGAGGCGAGGCAGACAATTATCAATTTAGAGGATTGGAACTCATTTTTTCAGATTTAAAAAAATGCTATTTACACGCTCTATTACTTAAATGGAATAGATAATAAATAAATAATTACTCAAAACAGCTTATGAAAACATTAAATTATAATGGTACCCCTCTCATTTCAATGGCCTTTGTGCAACCCAAAAACTCATTTTTGTGACATCACCCACCAACATTTTTGGGACATCACCCACCAAGTGGTAAAAAGGATGCACACCACCCCAATTAGGGAATTTCTATTAAGAGCTGTACCAGGGTGCTTTTACCCATTTTATTGAGTGCATGCACTCCTAATATACATATATCGATACATGTACCCAACACTGATTTGTTTGTATTATTAAATTTTATTTCATTTTTACATCTTCTACTTAATACTAAACTTTAATATATAAATTTGGCATACCTTCATTTTCAGGCACCCATTACACAATAGCAAACTCTATTAACTTTGATCATTAGATATGACCTGCCAAACCATTTTTCTTGTTCTACCAACAATAACACAGTCCAAATGAAGGGAATGACTTATTTAAAACACTGATTACATAAGCCAGCTTAATCCCTTTACTTTCTTCAATGGCTTCACGTAATACAATTATGAAGTTATGACAGATTCTGCCTAGATCTATTATCAATGTTGAATCGAAAACAAGGGTTTTCAAGAAAAACAAGGGTTGCATCATTTAATGACAGGTCCTTTTCCCATTATTTAATAAGAAAAATACTCAAATTCCATAGCACTGAATTTTAAAAAGAGTTGCATCATTTCATAGCAGGTCATTTTCTTATCATTTAAAATGAAATTGATAAACGCCCATCCCACATCCGTCCAACTCTTCTATTGTGTAGTGGGAGCAAATATTTGGAAACATCCAGACTTGCAAAAGGAAATTATGTGGTACGTTGAAACAATAACCTAAATAGATGAGTTGTTGAAAACAAAAGTATACTGCATGGGCCAAATAAATGGAAAAATAAGCCTTCCCCACACAGGTTTCAGCTGAAAATATAAGTAGATCAGCTCAAAAAATAGGAGAAACACAAACGCAATGAAATCTTGAATAAATTGAAGTTTCTATAAGGGCAGATGTTAAAGGCTAAATATATATCCTGCCCATGCAAAAATTGATCTGCAATAACGAGGAATTATGTTCAGGTGCATGTGCATGCATGTGTTTTTAACAACCACACAATAAACTAAATAGATTATTTCTGGAAAACAAAAAGATACTGCATAAGCCAAATAAATGCAAAAATATGCCTCCCTACACAGATTCCAGCTGAAAGAAATAACTAAAGTATATCAATTTTCCCAAAATACATTATAGGAAAAACCTAAACAGAATAAAATCTTGAATAAATCAATTTTCCTGTAAGAAAAATGCTACCTGAATGGTACAGATCCTGCCCAAGCAAAAAAATGAACTGAAATAACAAGGAACTGTGTGTGGGTGCATGTGCAAGTGCATGTGTCTATAACAACCATAAAAAGAATGGTATCTGCGGTGGAAACGGATACAACTTTAACTAGCAAACAAAAGATTCTGCTACGTTGCCAGGATACGGATACGAGTATCCGTTTGGATACGGATACAATACGCGGATACGTCAATTTTAAAAAACCCTTGGATACGATACGTCTTGGATACGTCCGTACATATATATTAAAAAATATATATATATATATATATATATATTTTATGTACATCTACTCATTTTACTCATTTTTTAGTCCATAAAAAACTGAAATAGTAATACAAAACTTGAATCAATGTTCAAAACATTCAATATACTTAAGACTTTGCATTTTTATTGATCATGTGGCTGTCATACATATGATATACGGAAAAATCCAGTTCGGAATATATATACTTATATTATTATAAATTTATATTATTGTATACTTATATCATTATATATAGACAAATCATACAAAAAAGCATCCATCTACCATAATCATCATCATCATAATGATTCTTTCAAAAGATTGCAAGAAGTTGCTTGGTCCAAAAAGGTACAAAAATGGATTTTATGAAAATAAGAAAAATATTGCCATCAATGCGTAGAGCTCAAGAAAATATATACTTTTAGAGAAGACGACACCTAAAACGGAGCCACAGAATGAAAGTTATGGCACATGCAAGTTTTTGCTGCTACATCTTCCCGGACCCTTTCCAAAAATGGCAAATTTTTTTCCATACTTGCGATTTTTTCACCAAAAAAAAAAATATGCCAAAAAAGGAAATTTTTTTTTCCTGCAAAAACAAGGCCGAACCGAACCGGATTTATTCGGTTGCTTCAAAAACTTAAAAAAAACGTTTTTGAAGGCGGATACGGCCCGGATCCGTCTGGGATACTCCAGGATACGTGGCGGATACGCCTGTACGTATCCGCCACGTATCCTGGAGTATCCTGCGCGGATCCAGGCCGTATCCGTATCGTATCCTTCACGTATCCGTATCCGAGACGTCTCAGGCAGGATTCGGTAGGGGTTTTGAGGTATCCGTGCAACGTGAAAAGAATAATAGTCTCGGGCATACTACCCATTTTTCTTGTATGATTAGCACTGAACTATATATTTACTATTGATAGAGAACTGCTTTTCAATGAGGGGATGAAATTTAGACCAACACAAAAACACTGACATTAAGCTAAGCCAGTAGTTCCCTCAGTCAACATGACTGAATTTCATGATCTAAAAATTTTAATCATTGATTGGGCTGACTTGCCAAGATCCCCATTCTACCGGGACTTGATTGCTATCAATAAGATCTTGAAGCTTGCGTCTCAATGCAATACAGCTATTTGTTACATGCCCTGTAACTCCATGATAGTCACAAAATGCCTCTGGATCATAATTTTTTCCTATTTTTGCGGGTTTAAGTGTTGCCGGTCTTGGTGGTAAGGTAATCATACTGCTCTCAAGTAGTTTCTTCAATATTTTTGGGAGGCTGACTGAGTCTAGCAAACTCCCTACGGTTGTTTTCTAAGATGAGCTCCGGAGATTTGGATGTATTCTTAGGGTTACTTTTGGCTTTAGCCCCACCATCATTGCTCATATTATTTTCAAGGTGTTTGTATGTTTCTGTATTGCCTTCTTTTGCAAGACCATCCTTCAACTTCCTCATTATTTCAGATGGTAACTGAATTCCTCTGCCAACTGCTTCCTCGCAGTACTTCCATGCTACTGAAACTCTTTTTAGGTCACAAAACCCACCAATTAATATAGATGCACAATCTGCTTTAGGAGCAACGCCCTTCAGTATCATGTGCCTCCATATCGTTGTTGCCATCTCCGGATCGTCTGCTTCAAGATACATCTTGATTGCCATGACATAATTTGCGTACAGAGGATAACAATCATTCTTAGTCATCTCTCGGAAAATGCTTGAGGCCTCCTCTATCCTGCACTTGCTAATAAGAGCTTCAAAAACAGAGTTGTAGGTCTTGGAGTTGGGGAATACCCCATTGAAGACCATCTCATCCAGCAATTGATAAGCAGAATCAAATTCATTAGAACTGCAAAACACATCAATCATTGTATCATAAGTGCGAGAGTCAGGGCGAATACCGCTTTGTCTTAGCATCTCCCAGAAGCCATAGACATTCTTCATATCCCCGCGATGATAGAAGCCATGAATCACTCTGTAAAAAAACTCAAGTCCGGAAAACACTTTCTGCTCTTCATCACATTCAAGAGTTTGAGGGCCTCCTCTTCCTGGCAGTCATTGATGAGTGTGTTGAGGAAAGCATTGTACACTGAGGTGTTGGAAGCAACCCATCCAACACGGGCAATCATCTCCGAGAAGGTGTGCTTGGATTTTGCTACATTACCTTTCGTCTCCCACCCCTCCATGAGAACTGCATAAGTGTCAGCATCAGGATTGATCCTGTCCTCAAACCTATCCAATAAGTCCTGGGCCTTCTCCATCTGGTTATACCTGCAGATGGCACTCAGAAGACAATTGAGGGCAACGACGTCCTGCGGGCACCCATACTTCTCCATGACCTCAAATGTCATGGTCGCCTCATCGATCTTATCCGCACTCACATAGTTCCCAAACACAGAAGAGAAGGTTCCCATGGACAAAAGCCCCTCAGTCTTCATGACCTTAATGCAGCCCCACATGGCATCGAAAAGCTTCTCCTTACCTAACAAATCCACCAACAGATTCCACGCGTAGGCAGTGTGCTTTGTACCGTTGAGCCTCCAGCTCGACCATTTGAAAAACCTGAGAGCCTCCAGGCCGGCCCCGTAGGACAATTTCAGAACCCCCTCCACGAACTCAGTCGTGACCATAACCTTGAGCTCTTCCAGGGCAACATCGACCCCTATGAGTGGAGGTTTTTTCAAAATCCAGCTTACCACTTCTTCTTTCGACATGTTTAGGGGTACTGCGAGGGATTCGAATGTGGGAGCTTGAGAGGGGTTTGCGCCATGCGAAGCTGAAAATCAGAGTTTGTGTAGTGCAGTAGAGAATTAGGGTTTTTGTTTGGATTTAACATAGGGTTATAGGCCATCTGCTGCTGATTAGTAGTTTCGGACTCGCTAGGGTTTGAATTGCTTTGCTCTTTTTACCACCTTCGCTTTCTCTTTTCCGTTTTTCCATCATCTTGATTCTTTAAGTCCGAAACTCAGTACAAATTGACTTAGGGAGAGAAAAATTGTTCTTACCTGGGGTTTCCTTACAATGTTGGTGGAATTTTGTTCGTGGGTTTCGAACCTTGGACAAAAGCCGCTGTAAATGAAGTACCTTGGTTAATGAAGAACTGTACACCGCGCGATATCTCGATCGATTCCATGGGCGGGAGAATCATACCACCCAAATGATACTAAAAAGGGATTTTCTAAGGCCGGGCTGATTAGCAAACACGACGAGTCCGAACCAAGATACGCTCCATACTGATACGTGTGTGAAGCTCCTTTAGGGAGCATGGAAAAACTGTAAAGGGGTGTTCCTTCGGTCTAATGATGAAGAAATTGTACCTATTGAAAGAGAGGTATCGCATGTCCCATAAGCTATCCTAGGCGACAGAAAGGCATACCCATAAGATGCATCATGAAATCGCATGACCCGCTGCGCGCCCCGTGGCACAAAACCAAAACGTCGTCTATCGCCCCGTGGCACAAAACCAAAATGTCGTTTGTCGTCATGGCACAAAACTATGAGACACAAAATGTCGCTTCGCGTCGGAAATCTCCCGTCAAAGAAGTTTTGTCGTTGAGGGGCGAGCCGGCACGTTAGACGTGGCCAAACCACTCGCCACCACCATTTCGGCTATGCATCGTCTTCGACAACATTACACAACACGCGAAGCTCCCAAAACACGAAGTTATCTGCCGACTATTCTCTTGAGCCATCGATGAGTGCTCGCCCTTTGCACTTGGTTCAAGCTTCGAGTATTTTTGTCCCTGCTATTTGTTTATTGCATTGCTTATTAATATGTCAAATCACTAAACAACATTCACGAGAAAAAGTGTTTGTTTTCTTGGGCCATTGGATGAGGGAAATGGAAATATGAGAAAAGCCCTCCTCTTTTTTTTTTGTCCGAATTCGTGTTGGATCTTTGCCACCTATTTTTATATTCATCGCCGCCATTTGTCACTACATTTGATATTTGACCACCAGTCTCAACAAATCCATCTTGTCACATCCCGTAATTTCAGTCTGTTTCGTCGAAAGGAATAAGTCGTAAAATGAAGAGTGGGTTACGAGAGCCAGAAAATAAGCTTTGTTGCATAGTTGTATATGCAACCACATGTGCATATGCATATCCTGAAAAGGATATACACACTTACGTGTAGTTGCATGTGCAACCGTGCAACAACACTTGTCGTTCGGCACTCTAATGTACTTAGCATTTATGATGTATTCTTGTTTTACTTTAATGTTGAATGTACTTACCATGTTGAGTATGATGATTTTGATGATGGTAGATATAGCCAAAAATGTTGTACCTATAATAAATATGGTAGTGCACCTTGTTATGTTGTGATACTTACTTTGTTGAATGTGATTGACTTGAGGCAATTGGATACTTGCATGGTTATTGTACATGTCATTGATATTACTAGTTTACTTTTCTTGTTGAAAGTAATGATTTGCAAAGTATGATTGAAGTTATACATAGTTGCAATATATTATTTTGATATGAGATAATGGAGAATGTATAATGTAACTAACTCCTTTTGATACTATGTTGATCATAGATCGTACAACAATAAAATGGGTTGCAATTGGAATAGGTAAATTTTGGATTGCAAGGTAAAAGTTGAAGTATCTATATTGCGGTGAAATGATAATATAGTTGATTGATTTTGATAATTTACTTAATTGCTCCATAACTTGACCATGGCATATGACATTTGGTTGTTTGTTGGTGACTATTATCTTGAAGTGGTATTTGATTGTTATTGAGTTGCATGGGATTAGTTGATTTATTGTTATCATGCAAAGATGGCAATCGGTTTTTAAGGATCTCAAATCAACCTTAACAAAGGTTATTGTTGATTTTTTATTTTAATCATCAACATGCACATTGCTTTACATTTTATCGATTTTATTTGGTCTTCAACCATTATCGATTTCTATTTGTTGATATGGTCTATATCATACTTCTTGGCTTCCGACAAGAGATAAGGAATGGTCTTTGACCATGTTAGAGGTGCATGGAATAATTAATAATTAATTAGGTCATTGAAGCTGACCCATGCAAATCTTGGCTATTTAATTGTTTAAATTTAAAAGGAGTCTTAAATCGATCAAATTATAACTCCATGCAAACTATGTAGTAGGTTTTGGGAAATTGTTTAAAGATTTAAATTTGATTGTTTGATTATCAAGTGGTCAATTAGTGACACATGCTTTGTTTAAGTTTGGTTGATATTTAAAGCTTCATTGCGATTTTTGGAGTAAAGTATTAGTTGAGTTAATACGCCACCTACATGGCACAGAGTGAATCAAGGCATTTAATGGCATGACAATCTTGGAAGAAGCAAAGCTTCTTAAGGAAGCTAAAGGGCATGCAAACTTGGGGGTTCATTTTGATAGTTTGTTTTGGGTTTTTTATGCTCTACTAGTGAGTTGTGCATGTTGGTTTTGAACGAGTTCGTTTAGTTATTTATGTGATGGAAATTGGGAAAGCGTGACTCCGATCATAATTTAAACTTGGCTTTCATTTTGAATATTGTGTTTTTATGAATCAGGGAGTATTGTTTGAGGGTTTTTTCTTGAGGATAACTTGGAGCAGTCACGCTTAGAAATTTCAAAAGAGAATAACAAAAAAATTGATGAGCTCACCATCTTGACAGGCATGGTTATACACTTCCTTATTTGGTTATTTCATTACAAAGTAATGGAATGTTTTTAGTTTTTTATATGATTTAATGTGGAAGTTTTGCATGATGGGTTATCGTATTCAAGTCGTATGTTTTCCGGTTATTTTCTTAAGTTGGGTATTCAAACCATTCAAGGTGTTTGATTTGATCCTTGTAACATGTTATTGTTTAATTTCTTTAATTCAAACTTTAGGTTTGTTCATCGTATTACCTATTAAGCTTGAGCAAAGGAATTGATAGGGTTTTAAATACCCGTTACTAGAATTTTAACCGTGGAGGGCTAGATGAATCTGTTTCAGAGCGTAAGTATTGATCGACCATGTAGGCTCTAGATTTTTAGGTATGTCGACTTCCTTGAGTTGTTTTCTTTATGAAATTATTTTCTGGCACCAATTTTGTTATCTCTCAGTCTGCATGTCGGAGAGTGTCAAATTGAGTGGAGTCGTGACCTAGAAGTCACTTTTTCTTAATATAGAGGAGGGTTCATTTAGAACCCAGTCATTAATTTAACAGCTTTTGAACGGTGAATGATTGTTTGTTAATTGTTTTGTCTTGTTATCTTTATTCGAATGATGTCATAAATATGATTTTAGTGCGGGGATGTTGTAATTTATATTGTTCAAAATAGTTGAATCGTGTATGAATATGACTTAGGCATTCTTTTGTGAGCTCAGTTGAGGTTTTAGTATTTTAAAAAAAAAGAGCCTACCCTAATTGGAATTCTATATAAATCTGTAATGAAGAGTTATGTCGAGTAAGGTGGATAGAAAATTGGTTATGAGTCGTCTTATTGTAAGTAGCTTAGACATTGTTGATCATTTACGAGGCTTGCATGGTTGTAACCATAATTTCTTACTCATGTATACCTAATGCAATAGGTTATTTAAGAAGATAAAGGTTGGCCATACTTAGATCCTGTGATATGAGAATCTAGTGGCTCATTTATCTAGTTGAATAAGTTAAGGTTGCAATAATATAGTTTCTTCATTAAATGGCTTGTTGAATTATTGTGGGGATCATTCTCCTAGGGGCTTTGACTTGGAACATTATAAGTTGATTGATATTCTTAATCAAAAATGACCGAGTGAAAACCCTTTCTTGTTTTATGTTTATGTTCTTTGCTTGATGGCTTGTATCAAAACTTGAAAATTTGAATGGTGAGAAGTAATCTTATCAATTTCTCTTTATCAATATTATCATGTAAATATGTTGTAATATCATTGAGAAACGTTGCCTTAATATTATATTGTTAAGGAAAAGGAAAAGATTTTTTAGACGAGTTTGCACTTTGGTTATAATACTTTGTTGAGTTAATAAATTGGAAATATGTATAAATATTGATGTAAGAAAAGAACATGTTTAAAATTCTAGAACATTGTGTTTGAGTTCCTATGTTTGAAAAAATGATACTTACTATGAAATGAAATGAAAGATTTTAATGACGTCCACGAGACTGAAGAGTCTATGGGACCACAAAACTGAGATATTAATCAGATTTCAAACTCTTTTCAATATCCGCTCTTTGGCTGTGAATCTTTAGGATGAAACCCGCGGTCGCTTGAAGCTTTGTTCCTTCGAAGAGCTCCTCAAGTCCGTCCACCTTCAAGTTGTTTTCGTACTGAATACGAATATCATCATATGCCGAACATTCCATGATGAAATGTCATTCTGTCTCGACAACTCCTTTGTTGCAGAAAAGACAAATTCTCCTTTCCCAGTCTTCCTTTGGAATAGACCATCTACCGGTTTCGCATTGGAGATGATGCGATCCGGTCCTTAACTGTGCCATTAAAATCCTTGTTTTACCCTTGATAGCTGCCCCTAGCTAAGCTTTTTCATCATGTTCCCAATGGGTTGAATTCTCTAATATAATGCGCTTTGTTTCGCCAATCTCGACCCGTCCACATGGCAGTCTTTAACTTTTCTATCACATAATTTTTATTTCTCTGTTCTATTAGGAAACTCTTGCAAGTTGATGCCCCATTTGTTCATCCATTTAGTATTCTCGATTCATCCAAGTTTTCTTTCCGAATTCTAAAGTATCATCCATAACTATTTTGGGCCAATGAAGATTGTCCATGTTTTCAACTTTTTTCAAATAGCTTATCATCCGAGATACTGCTGAAGCTTCCAACGGGAAAGTACCCGCTTCAGCCAACAGGATCTCATAAGGAGCAGTTGATTTGACTTTAAGAGTGCTTGTGATTAGATGTTTCTAGATTCTTTCTATCTGTCTCCACCCATGATTTGACATGCTACTTCCCCAAACCTCGCAGCCATATAGAACAACTGGAGTGACCAACAATCCAAAAAGGGTTTTCTTAGTTTTCCAGTCCCAAAGTTCAGCTTTCCTGCACCTGTTTTGAAGTAGGTAAGATGCTTTCCAACCTCCTGTATCCTTTTTGCTTTACAAGTCTCCCAGCTAAGTTTGTGGTGAAATTCAATCCCAAGATATTTGTATTCAGTGACTATTTCCAAAGGGCTCCCTTCAAAAAGAAAGTTAATTTGTCTCTCTTTCCTTTTCAAGGAGAAAATCATGATTTTTGTTTTGCTAGTGTTCACTTGCATCCCGACTTCTTGGCAGAAGAGCTCTAGCGCTTTTAGTTGTTCCCTCAATCCTTGGGCTGTTTTTGAAATTAGGATAAGGTCATCAGCATATAGAAGTAACTTCACCACGTAACTTGCTAACTGTATACCTCCTCCCTTAGTTTTGTTTAACCATTCTTCAAGCTTGTCAATGTATAGACCAAATAAGGTGGGAGAAAGAGGGCAACCTTGCTTGACACCAATGTCACTGCCGAAACACTCGGACATACCTTCTCTAGTTCTGATTTTAGCTCTGACCTGCTCATACAGTTTATGAACTGCTGCTCTAAACTCATCTGGAATCCCAAGCTCCTCCATCCTGTTCCAAAGTTTCTTTCTGGGCACTGTGTCGAAAGCTTTCCTGAAATCAACAAAACAACAAAAAGCTTCTTCTCCTTGGGTGTCCCAAACCTTCTCAATCAAATGCCTAAGAGTGATACAATGGTCAATTGTTGAGTGTTTAGGTCAGAATCCTGCTTGCCCTTTTTCTCTTTTACCCTCTCTTTCAGCCCAACTGCTGATTCTCCGTTCTATCATGCCTCCAAAAAGTTTACCAAGAAGAGGGTTGATCATAATGGTGCGATAATTGGATGGATTATTAATGTCACCACTTTTAAATAGAGGAATAACAATGCTAGTCATCCACTTTGTCGGAAAGCCATTTTGATTGACATCATTGAATATTTTTCTGATGTGTGGCGTGAGGACCTCAACCCCCCATTTTAAAAATTCAGCTTGTAGACCATCAATATCTTGAGCTTTACCACTTGCTAGATTCTTTATGCCATGCTTGATGTCTTCTGTCGAAAAAAGCTCAATCGAAGTCTTGATTATGGGAGGAGTATCTTTTTGTTGGGGATGCTCATAAAGAGTCCTTGCATATTCTAACCAATGATTACCTGTGATATTATTTTCTATGTATTTTTTCTTTTGTTGCAGCTCCTTCCAAAAACCTTCGGGGTTGTGTTTTCCAAGAGAAATTAATTCTGTCCTTCTTTTGCACACATAGCTTTCTTTTTTTGTGTTGAACCAATCTCTCATAAGTTTTTTTATTTTCTTTGTTCATCCCACTTTCTTTCAAAGCTCTTTTGGCAGCTTTACACTCTTCATCATACCACGGGTTTGTCGGAAAAGTATTTGCCGCTCCCTTTCTAGGTTTAGATCTCTCACAAACACTTAGAGCCTTTTGGATTAAGGATATCAGCAGATTACTACGTATATAACCATTCATTCTCTTGGACGTCATGTTCTCTATATCCTTCCTCATTATCTGAAATTGTTGCTTAAGGGCTGCAACAAAGATTTCCTGATTTTCTTTATTGAGAATGATTTTTCCCTGTTTTTGAGATGCCTTTCGCATGTGATGAGCTTGATTCCTTTGTTGCTGATTGAAGACGGTCCCAAGCTTTATCAAGAGAGGACTATGGTCTGATTTTAGTTCGATAGGGCAATCTCCAATTTCAAACTCAAGCGCGTGGAGATAAAACTTTGAGAACAAATTACATAGTCTACTACACTTTGACCATTGTATGTTTTACAAGTGATATTGTCGGATCTGGGCCAAGCCCTCATGCCATTGCAAATGACCATGTTGTATAAACTACATAGGCCTAGAAGCTCAACCCCAAAATGTGACACCCCTCCATTACCGTCTTGAGATAATCTTTTCCAAAGCTTGTTCTCTTCTTCTTTAAGCCACAACGGATTGTCTTCACCTAATATTGATTCTTAGGATATCAATAAAAAGTCTGATTAATATTGATTACTTTTTGTAACAAAGCGGCTAAATAGGGAGTTACATGTTCCATGTCATTCAACAAAGATGACCATGTACAATTTATTATTTATTTATTGCGAGTTAGAACAATTAAAGTTGGAATCATACATTGATTGATAATATACTATTTAACGTACTTGTATTTGGTTAAAAGTGAATGTATATTACTTCGCAAGTGAATAAGGCATTTAAATTCCTATTGTATTTTATTAATTACATTATCATTATGTATTCCATTAACAAGGTTTTAACCTCTATTATATGAGTACATGTTGTTGTTTTACAAAGACACTTGTTTTTTTACAAAATGTTATAATGCCAAAATTATGGCAGATTATGAATGTAATATTGTAAGTATAATTTGATGATTTGATTTCATTATGATTTGATTATGGATGCATGATAAGATGAGACAACTTAATATGACAAATACAACAACATTGTTAAGTTACATTTGCAATTTATTTAATATGATGACACATTTAACTATGCATTAAAAGATATATGTACACTGATTAATCATATGTTCAATGATTAATCATATTAACGAAATCAGCAACCTAATGTTGCAATAACATGATAAGAGATAATCATAATAAATGATATCTCGCTGCTATGTTATGATTTCTAATCATTAACTAATTAACTAAAAATGGACTATGTAGTATATAGATAGTTAATCTAAGCTATGAAAAACGTAATAAAGTAGATAAATGTAGTAAACAAGAGTGTAAATGAGCTAAAAACTATGCAAAAGGAAATAATAACCCTAATATGCAAAAGAGAGTGAGGAAAGAACTCAGTTGATAACTAGATGCCTGTCGGAGAGTGTCGCAGAGGTGACTGGAAAAATCAAAAGTAGGAATGACTATGCAGAAGTCCCGAAAAGGATGGATCTGGAAGGTCTAGTTGGGTGGAGCGCCTGGAGGAGGGGGGGCGCCTATGGGTGCTCTAGTCACGTAATGTCTGGTGCCATGGTCTCGTGCAAAAGCTCTTAAAATTACTTTTACAGGGGTCGAAAGATGGTCTGAAACCATCGATGTGTGTCGCATCAACTTCATTTTCTGCGTTGAATGTCACCAATACTCCAAGATGAAAGAAAGACTTGCAAGACCCCAAAACAAGCATCAAACCCTAAAAAAAAATGCATATGAAGGGGTCAAACTAACCTCATCTTCTAGAATGGTGGAATTACTAACTGATCATTGCATTACATCTCAGACTCGATGTAGTTATATGTGCAAGTGTGTATGGACATGCCCTAGGTTACTCTTATGTCAGTCGCACTTTGTGAAGGAGCAAACAATAAATGTGTAGAAAATGTAATAGAATGTGTGCATGGAATAGAATATAATCCCTCCCCTATGAAGTGTGATGCAGATGTCCTAGCCTTGTGCCTTGATGATAGAGATATGTGGATGCAAGTGATCTCCAATGCAATAGATGGATGCAACTCTAAATGGAGTGATAGTAGTAAGTGATGTTAGGTCCCTCATTATGGTCTCATAACTTTATATTTATAGGGTTCTCTTGATCTAATTTCGTAATTAACCCCAAAAATTCCAACCACAAGAAAGATAAGGATGGAAAACGGATAGAAAGAGCCTAAAAAGTGGCGGGAAAGTGTAAAAGGCAGGGCACCCTGGTGGAACCAGGCACCCACAGTGCCCCAATCAAGGCTGAAATAATGTGAAATGACCGAAACAGAATGGGCATGTGGATGAAAGGGGGGGTAATGACGAAATAAAATAAAACAATATGGCTAAAAGATGGGGTTAATTAGTACTTTCTTCACTAAAGAACCTTCTAAATAGTACTATGAGACCGAGATAAATAATGTCTAAAGTGCATGATTTTGTGACTACATTAACAAATAAATAAATTGTACCCTTCTCAACGTGAAAATATAACTATGAATTGTGAGTCGTAAGACAATGCGACATTATCTTGTTCGAGCAAACTTGGAATGGCTATGGGAAGGGTGATGGTACGTAATGACGCAAGTCATCACACATCCGCAACCTTTCCCATAGGGTTTCCAAGATGGATCATTCAAAGGTATCTTATTGTAGGGTTTAGCGAGGTCATAATTGCTGCAAAATATTAAACTAAAATATTAAATTTTTTAATCAATGGAAATGAATCTAGATGACTATATTGAGACAGTTGTGGGGTGAAGGGAAGATGGGTTTCATAGGCTTGTGTGCAATCTCAAAACCAGCTTGCTAACGCAATGCCAAATAACTATGGCCAAAGTAGGGTTTCTTCTCATACCCGAGAGGAATAAAATACAAGTTTTAAAGACCAATCTCATTATTAGAGCTTCTAAACAAGTTTGTAAGGTCTGTGCCACCTTGTTACTCCTCTAGGAACAATTCTTTATTCATGAGAACTCCTAAAAATGCTTGTAAAATCAGTTTTACCAATCTAGAAAAGAGGGCTTGTACTTACACAGTCACCTATAGTTAGATCTCATCATTCCACTTACTACAACATCAAATGTGGTCCTTTTTCACACAAAAACACAGAGTATACCATGTTTACTATACCCTTCATACAAAGGAATTGACAGTAATGGTTGAGAACCTCATCTTTTCTTCATGAACATGTTGTATAAATCTATGACAGGGTCTTTTTTATCAGTCCTCCATACAAGAAGTCATTCACCATCTAAATCCCCCTCAAAGCTTCATTATTCTCTCTCTTTCACACCTTCCTAACACCTGTATAATCAACCTTCCCTTGCCAAAACAACTTCCTCACAAGAACTCACAATTTGGGACAATTGTTTTCTTAGAAAGTTTTTCTTATTTCCCATCACTAGAAAATATAAAGAAAATACAATCAAATTATTGATGAATATGATATAAAAATAATTAAAATTAATTTTTTTAACTTGAAATTTATATAAAAACACTAAATAAATATATTTAAAATTATTAGTACTAGTTGATAGTGCACTAATTTTGGAAGAGTCTATCTCTCACATATGTTTACATGGACAACTCGTCAACTAATCAATGGTTTTTCAATCACTTTTTAGGGGGTGATTTTTATTGGTTAGTTGAACATTTCAATGTGCAAACATATGTGATATTTGAACATAACCATTGGAAATTTCATTATAATAAATATAATAAACATCCCATTATGTTGACTTGATCATGTGAAGGAATGTTAATACACCCTCGACAAAAAAATATTTGGTTCAATCCCCGAGAGAGTGGGGATATTTACACCAATAATGGACATTTGTATTATCATATGGGAGTGTTGTTTGTCATATACACATTGTATGTATACCACAGAGGATAGAAAAAGTGTGTATACTCTTGTCTTTGTTGGCGAAGTCAATGAATGGGTTGTGACACCTACATATACATACACATATAGATACATATGTATACATATGCATATGCATACATGTACATGCATATGTGTGTGTATTTTTATATGTATGTTTATACATGCATATGCATATGCATATACGTATATATGTATATATGTATATATGTGTGTATGTATATGTATGTATGTGTGTATATACATATGTATATGTACATGTATTGTTCTCACATACCGGACATTTGTATTATCATATGGGAGTGTTGTTTGTCATGTACACATTATGTGTATACCATAGAAGACGAGAAAAAAGTTTATATACTCTTGTCTTGGATGGCGAGTCAATGACTAGGTTATGACACCTACATATACACACACATACATATACATGTGTGTGTGTGTGTGTGTGTGTATTTTTATATGTATGTTTATACATGCATATCCACACACACACACATATGTACATGTATGTATGTGTATAAATTGACATATATTTATGTATATTTATAAGTTTATGTATATGTATTGGTATCACATACTTGGGCATTTGTATTATCATATGGAAGTGTTGTTTGTCATATACACACTACGTGTATACCACAGAAGATAGAAAAAGTGTCTATACTCTTGTCTTCGATAACGAGTCAATGAAAGGGTTGTGACACCTACATATACATACACATACAAATACGTACATGTACATACATGTACATACATACATACATACATATTTGTGTGTTTGTATATGTATGTTTATACATGCATATGCATATATATGTATATGTATGTAATATATATACGTATGTATTGGTCTCACATACATGGACATTTGTATTATCATATGGGAGTGTTGTTTGTCATATACACACTATGTGTATACCACAGAAGATAGAAAAAGTGTTTATACTCTTGTCTTGGCTGGCGAGTCAATGAATGGGATGTGACACCTACATATACATATACATATGTATACATATGATTAAGCTAAATATGGAAATATATGCCTAATCTAACTATTATTATAGAAGTAAATGAATAAAAATTAAGTACAAAAAATAACCCAAGAAAACTAAGCAAAAATATTTGAAACCCTAAGTGCAAAGAAGAGGTAAGATGACTTAGTTGTTTCGCAAATTGCAATTATTCCTGGACTGTTCCAGAGTGTTGGTCGGATGAACGGAGAGGGAGAAGCGTTGCATAGAAATTTAGAAAAGTGTGTGAGCTGATGATTTTCCTAGACTGGGGCACTGGAGAGGGATAGGGGCACATGTGGGTGCCCTAGGCTTGTTTCTCGGGTTCTTGTGCTGCGGAGATGCTTAAAAAGCCTCCTCTCGAGTGGTCATGTTGGTACTGTATTTGGTCCTATTAAATCGGGAACTTTTTATAGTTTATTTCATTGATCCTAGTCCGTACCTAATTTAAGTTCTTTTCTCATTCGAGATTTATTTGGATTTTGAATGAGGAGCCCTTGAAGAGAATTTATTATTGTTTATCTCGTCTTGTATTCTCAAGCGATGTCATGAGTATTTTTGTTCTGACAAAACAATGAGACACAAGAATTATTTTCCATGAGATGGATTTGAAGCTTTGTGTCGCTAATGGATATGATAGAATTTTCATGGCCAAAGGATGCATTTGATTCTGAATTCCGTAATAAAGAATTCTCTAAGGATTGGATTATCGCGGATAAATGAGCACATAACAAGGATAAAAGTACAAGTTGGTTCCTAGGCCCGAAGTCCTTATGAAGCAATGTGTGAAAACAAAAAGTTGGGAAGCCAAACAAAAAGGGAACAAAGTCTCATGTTTTTTTGAGACAGCCAATTGGTAAACGCAAACCTGAGGCCCGACGACTTAGGTACATAGACCAAGCATATGACATACACGGGAATGGAGAAAGAAATGCATCTTGTATGTTACAAAGGCGGTGTGTGGATCATTTTACAAAATTCCTCTGAAGCCCGTCAATAGCTAAAAAGGGCTCATTAATGCACTAGTCATACGACAATATGCCCATTAATTTGGATGACTCATGTAATGGAGATATGCGGATGATAGGACATGAAAATATTGCAATGGTTAAAAAGAGGAAAAAGTTGAGAATTACGAAAATTTCCCATGAACGCAATCTTCGGCATTAATGCATGAATCCACGAGCAGTTAATGTGATAACTTGTTATAAATATCCTACTAATACTTAAAAGGTTTGATGTTCTGAAGGATATTCAAGTGGCATTGAAATAAATTTGAAACAAGAGGTAGCTTCAAGGATCATAATCTGGTTACAACACTTTTCAGTCAATTTCTAGCGAAATCAGAGTTTTGTTAAAGGTAAGTACATCAGTTCCCATATTTTCTGTGATCTTTTGAGGAGCAGTTTAAAGGGTCTGGTTTTTAGTAAGAAGAGGCTTGAGTAAAATTGTGTTGGAATCATGAAGTTTCGAGTATTGTCCTTAGAAATAAGTTCCGACCTTAGTTCCCCTATAAATGATTTGATTCGACATTGCATCTACCGAGCTAGAAGATTTTAGGTAGAGGTTATATTCCCCTGAAAGAAGTGACTCCATGGCCCATATAGCCAACAATTGTATTGACCTCATTATTTCTTTCCCTCCCGCTACGCCATGCCTAGAGCTTGTATGGGTGTGTGCTTAGCACTATAATCCTATAACTAGAGAAGTTCAGATGGGAAGGGGTTTGGTTTTATCTTTCCAGGAGTAGGCATTTGACATAATGTTGGGTTTTCCTCCCACAAGGGAAGAAGGGGCTATTACCAAGGATTCAGCACAGGAGTATTGGAGCTCACATTTAAAGAAATGGATGAATTTTATGAATACTCATTGGTTGACCAATCAACGAACTTCCGCTCCCGAATGACAAAGAAGTTGAACATAATTAATTCATTGAGGAAGTTAGAGATGTGATTATATTGTTGAATTAAGTAATGGGTATAGAATCTACTATGCCTTTTTCCAGGAATGGATGTTTCAGTTTATTCAGTAATACTCACAAACAAAAATCCTCTCCCTTGGGCTGAGATAATAAGTAACCGCATTCATGAACAAATGATGGGAGTTTCTCATATTGTGAGAGGAGAAAAGGCCGACATGGCAGAAATTTTCATGACTTCTTACTTGATTTATAACATTGATTTTCATAGATTTTTTCCGAGTTGATAATGGATGGTGATCTTAGTAATGCCAAGGTGTATGATGTCTTTTATCAATTAAAGTTGGCAAACTATGAAATACAATACATAAATTTTGCTAATCACTTCTTTGCACCCACAATTTTTTTATACCACCCTGATTGGGAGACTGAGATATTTTACCCGGATGCCAAGAGAGTCATTTCTCAATATGGATGTTGTTTCATCCAATTCAAAACCTATTCATATATTAGGGTTAACGGTTTTGATGGGAAACCTTATACGTTCCCCAGATGTGTGATTGATAAGTGGGTATTGATGGAATTGGTCCAGAAATTATTATCAGGACTCCAAATCATCGCCAAAAATAATCTAACATCCCCTATCAAGTTCCCCATGATCATCGAGAATTACACTTGCCCAAATATCCAGAAAGTAAAAACATTGGAAGGATAAATGAATAGGTGCATGTTGGATAAATTTGAGGAAAGGAAGCATTATGATATAAAGCAGATTTTACACAATATTTCACCCACTCAAATAGAGCATAAACCTCATTACGAGGATTTTTGGATGAATTGTGAAGATGAGAGGGAAGTTAGACAAAGAGAACATTCAAGAATGACATTGTCCTAGATGATTGATTTTGGGGTTATCCAGGCCCCTGAAGGGTTAGAAGATTATGGTAATGTGATTAGTGAATATTACATCCGGGATTATATTGTCTTTCAAACTTTTCCGCTAGTCAATTGGGAGGCTAGTGAGAAAATATATAATCAGAAAAACCGAAAATATCATCCGACTTTCCTTAAAGTGGTTATTCTCAAAGGGAGTGGATGTAAGTTACCAAAATACCCAAGTATTAAGGGAGTATATGGTTGGTAAGCTTCTTGATGATGTTCTTCCCCATATCGAAAAGTCTATGCCACTAGGGATATTTCATGGAGACAAAAGATTAAGATTCCTTTTAATAAGTTGGCATCCACACCAGTAATGGATGATGTAAGTGTCCAGGATACCAGAACTAAAACTTCCCTTCCTAAAACAACAAAAAGAACTGGAGAAATGCTTCAAGGAGGTATGGTTGAGGCCCTTATTGTTCATGTTACCCCCTTGCATGTTATTCCAACATCTTTTCGGATCCAAAGGAAAGGATAAAATGATGGAATCCACTCCTAGGAAGCCTGAGGAAGGAAGTTTACCTGAAACACCTCATAAAATTCATACATGAGAGACTTTTCGCAATAATTAGAGGAGGGGGAACAAGTCCACCTTCGGAGAAGAAAGTGAACTAAGGTGCCCGAGTGGATTGATTTAGAGGAGGCAAAGACCACCAAACAGTCAATAGTCCCGATGCCCCTATCTTTTCGGATGTTATCACCCAAGATCCTCGAAACTCTACTCATTGAGCAACTAGTACTGTGATGTCAACCCTTGTTGTTCCAACAGCTCCAGTTGCTTCGCCCATCAAGGAACAGCCCATTATGGATACTCCTAAGCCTCTTTGTCTTGACTCTTCCACAACAAAATATTGAGATCGCCCCAGAGCAAATTTTAAGTAATGTGGTGGCAAAAGAGGAGTAAATTATTAAACATGAAGTACAGCCTCACATAGAGAGGATTCCAGTACAAATAGCAAATGAAGAAACTTTGGTTGTCATAGTTGCAACAACACATCGGGACATTGAAGTGGTTACAAAATTCTTGAAACCCATATTCCCACAACTTATTTTATTCCCTAGAACTTTTTGAGACGGTCCCCGATCCCGAGAATAAAATGGGTAAGGTCTCGATAAAGGTTGAAAAAGAATTTGGTGACCAAAACCCCTAGAAATTGAATAAGTAGCGACCAATCGAGTCACATGAATGGAATTGAGGATCAGGGTGGGCTTATAGAACTAGGTACTCAAGAAGAACTAATGTATGTAGCTCCAGAAGGTATTTCTATTCCTTCTTCATCTTCCAAAGCCCTTGCATTCATTCCTGTAACTCCAGTTTTACAATCACTTGATGAACATGAGTCTCCCATAAGGGATTGGATAGATAATGCTCTCCCAAAGAAGAAAAAGGTGGAGATACAGTTGAATGATGATGATTTACAAAGCTTGGCTCTCCTCAATCCAACAAGACCACCCAAAAGGGAAAGAGTTATTTCTAGGGTGACTCTGAATAATAAAGGAGAAAGATTCATAGATGTTAGAAACTCCCAAAACGATGTGCCCAGGAGAAGCATCCTGTCTAATTTTAGGTCTCAAGGATCGAGTAAATGAAAACTCTTAAACCCTATCATGTTCATCAATGTAATTTATTTATCATGTTAAATTTACATGCAACACTAATTTTAAAACCATCTACACTATTTTTATTTAAAGACACACATAAATCATAACTTTAGGAGCAACAATAAACCTTTTGCAACATCTATTTCATTTTCAAGAAAGTTCTAAGATTAACTAAAAGAATTTCATTAAAATAAATAAGGATGCAATTTATCCTAGCACTCTCTTGATTAATGAGTTGTATTTTATTACTTTGGATTGTATATAGCCTATAACATATGGAGATAATAGGATTTGAACAATATGTAAGCAATATTACACACAATAGATCGATCTAACAAATTTGGAACAAATAAAATAAAACAAACTATAGAAAAGTCAAATTTGTCACAAAGGAAGAAAAATCTAACTCTAAAAGGTTATCAAGAATGCAAGACAATGCTTCTTCACCAAAACATTTTATGGTAAAGTGGTTGTGCATCAACACAATACATCTTCCCATATGGTGAAGTGGTTTTACATCAACACAATACATCTTCCCCTAAATATTACAATCAACTCGAATAAGGTTGAAAATAGTAAAATTATTTCTAACTCCATAAATAGTTTTTCCTAATGTGGTATAGTAAATGAAAATATGGGGTTTGAAAGGAATATTTGATTTGTTGTGAATCCATAAACAATATTCGAAATGTACAACATATAGGAGGTCACAACCATGAGGTGAACAAAACCCAAAAAAATAGCAAAAACAAATAACCTTTCCCTATAAATGACAATATACGCTCCCATGACCATCGAGTAATGGACTTGGAAATTTTCACATTGGAAAAAATTGATGTGATGATCCTAGTCATTCGCTTCAAGGATCTGAAACCTCACTCACTTTTTAAAAGTATTTCATTACATTATCTTAATGAAAATAATTCTCCTTTAAAACCCTAATAATATAACATGTTGTAGAACACAAAAATTTGGGTGATGATTT
The DNA here is from genome assembly GCA_018340775.1 of Taxus wallichiana var. yunnanensis. Taxonomy (NCBI): domain Eukaryota; kingdom Viridiplantae; phylum Streptophyta; class Pinopsida; order Cupressales; family Taxaceae; genus Taxus; species Taxus wallichiana. Next base: position 423,587,501 of record CM031243.1, on the reverse strand, counting down.
TGAGGATTTATGTTATTCATTTATTATTATAAGGCCTATGTGCTATACAATATTTGAAAAGAACACACCAAAATTATAATGTAGTGTTCGGCATGAAGTCACGAGTCATACAATTACCCAAACCTTATCACTTTCGATGGTATAATGAATGTTTGATGCAACACACAACACATGTTAGACGCTCTTTAGATTTTCTTAAATGCTTCAATGTATCCTCTAAATTATTATAATTGTGTTTGATATAAGGATGCTCTAAATCTATCACTAAACCTTTTATTCATTCAATTTGTCAAATGTATTAATGTGCATGTTTATAAAGTTTTGAAATCGAATAAGGGCCTTATTGGTGTGTAAGTTGACACACAAGGAGTGTGGAAAATATAAAAATGCCTTAAAATGTCACAAGACATAAATAATGAGGTGGAAGGGACCATATAAGAAAAATTCGTATAACTACATACATTTAAAGTTTTGGGGAACTATAATTGTATCAATACAATTATAGTGGACCTAGTATCATCACTATATGGTTCTAGAGGAAGACAAAATATCAGAAATGATAGAAAAGAGAGAAGTAAAAGAGAATAGAAACAAACATAAGGGAATGAGACAAAATAAACAACAAACAATAAAACATGCCAATAAGAAGTTAATCTAGACCAACAATCCAAACACACAATGTACCCAAGAAGAACAAAATTGTATGAATAATAACTACCACTCCATCAAATTAGGTTTCACTTATATCTTCATTTAACCATCTATGCTTATTTTTCCCCATTGGATAACCTCCATATTATTAGTTTTATATCAACTAACAATCGCACTCGAGAAATGAAATGGAGATGCCGATATGGTTGTGTAGAAGAAGATAAAGTTGAATTAGTGAAGGTGAAACAGTGTTGAAGGAATAGGGTTGCAATACATCAAATGAAAGGGAGAAAACAATGTTGTTCATATATGGTGCAGAGGATCCATAACCTCATTTATTTATTTCCCTTTTAAAATTTCTGTTATAGTTGAATTCCATTACAAATGGCCATTTTTGGCCTCATGTACACATTTATAGTTAGATTTAAAATAACACACGTAACTACGTCATTAAAAATTTATATATAAATATCAATATAATGTTTTGAGTATTAATTCTATGTTAGTAGTTGTCACAACCTAAAAACCTTGTTCTAATGGCATTTGATCTTTTTGGGATTGTTACAATTACATTAGTATATGGTTACAACATGAAATGAAGATGTCATATCACAAGACAAATGGATGGCCACAAATAGTTTCACGGGATATTGAATATGGGCAAGTGAATTGAAATGATGCAACACACAACTTAGGTGAATGGTGGAGAGGGTGAGAAGATTCCATCAACCACATTGGTTTCGTGGGTGGAGATGCGAGATCACAATAGCAAGGGACTAAATGGATGCATTTGTAGAAACTCCTTCACCACCCACTACAGATAGGGAAGCTTGTAAATGTCCATCTTTTAAAACTTTTTTTTCAAGAGTTGTTGTAAATTTTCTTGATTTGGAATTCAAAAAGATCATTTGTGAATCGATATTAAAATAGAAGAAACAATTAAATTGCTTCACGAATTTGAAATGAGAAGGCGTTCCTTCTTTAATTAGCCTAACATTTGGGCTCATGAAGAATTTTAGTTCCAAGATTGAAATTTAATAGCCACCGAGGTTTTATTTTGGTTTGAGAGATTTAAATGTTTTAATGGAATTGTTGAAAGGTATAGAAGCATATGATACATCCAACCACTTGAGCTACAAAACACTTTCTAAGATGGAAATAAATTGGCTCTTAGGGTTGGACAAGGAGGAGTTTTGAATTTTTAGCTCTTATAGAAGCTCGTGGTAGAAAATCCCATGTCAATGTATTCTTGTTGAAGTAGGAGGTGCAAAGTATGCATTCTTGGCATCAACTTTGATGCAATGTGTAACGCCCACAATTTCGATGTCCAAACCACACCAAAGTCTATCAATTTATTAGGGAAAAATTATGGCAATTTTTTTTTTTTCAAAGGGCTAAAAACATTACTAGCGGTTGATTAAATTCTCGTGAATGAATTCCACAACTTCATAATGTAGTCACATTCAAATTAATAATTAAATATTATTAATTTATTTCTTGAAATATTTTATAGTTTAAAACCCTTCCATAAATCTCATTGCTTTATTAGAGTATTTTCCCACCCGATTAATAACCATGGTCCAATTATTTTATTTTATTATACCCTTACTACTAATCATCTAAAACCCTTTTTTAGTTCATTATTTAAATACCAAGCACCATGTTAAATTAATTCCTACCACAAAGAGGGTCACCACTTGTCCAATCCACTAAGTGGCCCCATTCAACCAATAACCATACCCTTTTAATTTTCATTCCTATAAAAATACCACCTACTTAAGTTATGTAGGGTCAAATCTGAGCCATTAGATTAAATCTATCCTAGCCATTGGATCCTAGGATTTCTAAAAAGCCCTAATTTTCTCTATGTTGATTTCTTATTCTCATTTTTCCCTAATCCCATTTCATTTTGTTCTATAGGTTTTGGGAAAGAGGAGAAGGAAGAGAATTCATGGTGGCCATTATGACGCTTGGGAGGAGATTTACAACTCCATTTTTTGTAATTTTATGCTAAAATGGGAGATCTCCACATTTCTTTTTATGGGTATTATTTACCTTATGGTATTCATGTTATTTGGTATTTTTCTATTTGAGGTTGAGTGTATATACATTGTGTATGTACCTATTTTGGGTGAAAATACCAAAACCTTATCTATATATATATATATATATATATATATATATATATATATATATATATATATATATATATATATATATATATATATATATATATATATATATATATTTAAAAGAAAATATAATTTTAGTAGTGTGTGTGTGTGTGTATTTATTGTTGTAATATTGGTTCAAGCCGAATGATAAATATATTGTGTTGTTATATTGTGTTGTTTGATTCATGGTCATGGTCGACTAAAATTTGTTCGGTGTAAATTTTAATGTATTGGGGTCGAGCGCCACCCCACCCCATTCTTATTTTATTTAAAAAAATTATATTTTAATTCAAACCCCAACCGTAGGCCATGGAACCCATAAAAAAATTCAATCCACTCTTCAAAAAAATTGTTTAATATTAAATTTATTTAATATATGTTTTAAGCTTATATTATATTATATATACATATAAACAAATATCTTATCAAATTCTATATATATTTAGAATTTATTTAAGTGTATAAATTTATGTAGCAATTTATATAAGTATTTAAGGTTGAGTATTATTTTGTTTTATAAATACATATATCTTCTTTTTTTTGCAAAAGAAAATAAGTCGATAAGTATATAAACGTATAAATCTTATTATTTGTTTTTTTAAATCTATTTTCAACATTAAGTTTACGTACCCTCATTTGTACAAAGGTATATTGAAGAATATATGTATTTATAAATTTAACACTATTATTTTTTTTTTTATTTCATTAACTAGGAAAAGTTTAGTTTGTTGCAATACAACATAGAGAGGTAAGTAGGGAGGTGGAAGTAGCATTTATACTTAATATGCCTATAGTCATGGTTGATCTAATGTTCTTTCAAATGAGTCAACACAAGGTAGAGGAAAGAGAGAGAGTTTTTTTTTTTTTTTTTTTGAATCAAATGAACAACAATAGATCTTATTGGTTTGCAACAAACATATTTACAATAGTCAACAATGCAAACATACTATATATATTTACGTATGTTTTTTTTTTTTTGCAACTTCTTTAAGGGGGAAAAATAAGTAATTCACAACCATATAAGTCTCCATTTCCAATGTTTGATCATTCATTTACAAGGATTAAATCCATGTCCAACTTTTCCATAGATTCACAAATTCAAATGCATTAGCATTTGCAACAAAATGGAATAGTAGAAATACATTTTTCTCTTTACAAAGAGTTTACATTTGGTAATGGATCCAACTTACAACAACAACAAGGTAGCAACACACTCTTATCACAATGATCATGGTTCTCTCTTTTTTTTTCTTTACAATATAATAGCTCTTTTATCCAACAATTTGAGAGAATAATTTACAATATTTACAACTTCACTTTACAACAATGGGATAACATTTCAAAGGGTGATCTTTGACTCCAACATAGTAATCTCCTCCAACTTCAACTTTGCATCCTCCCAACTCTTCAAATTAGGATCACGAAACAAAGAAAGGGGAATAGGCAATGCTCTCTACCTAACCTATAATCCAATATGAAGAGAAGCCATCCTCCTTATTGGCCCCCAGCCCGAACCAAAGAACAATGCGGAGTATCATGCAACTTTGACAACTTTTACAAAAAAATGGCTTCCACACAAAACATGCAATCCAAAAAACAAACAACACATTCAAATAGACATACTTGAACCAAAATTTACACTTTCCAACAAATACATAGGCTTGACAACAAGCCAAAAGGAGCAAGGAATATGGGAACCACCTCCTTTTTCCTCCCAAGTGATATAGGAGTTCCACCCAAAAGCCTCCATGTGCACAACACAAAATACTCAAATACATCCTTATCTCTCCCCTTGCAAATATGCAAAAATATGTCCATGTTTTCCTTTTCACTCCCCATAGGTGGAACTCCTAATCACACTCCCTCCAAAATGCATGCCTCACAACTCCATTTTCCCTCCCCAATGGTCCCATACTTCCATCTCCCACACCCTTCTTAAGGCAAGCTACCCAACCACAATAAATCAAATTCACAACACTCATACAATATTCAAACAAGCACAAATTTTACATCTAAATGCATAAATAAAAGAATGAAAACAAGTGGAGATCCTACCTCTCCATCAATCATCCAAAAGTCTTCACTCTAACAAGCTTTCGACCCTTCAAACCAAGCACAATCCAAGAATGCAATTCCAAAAAGATCCTAATTCCCATAAGTGCAAGAGAAAAATAAGACAAATAACCTTAAAATCCTTCAATATCAATAAAATAGAAAAGGGAGGTGAGGATGATGATGTGGCTCTATGTAGGATGCCACTTCATCATCCCTCCATTCCACTCAACTAGTCAACATACCAAACCCAATGCAATAAATGAACATGTAAGACTTAGGACATGCACACATGACACTCCAACAATCACTCCATGCATATCAAGGACAAAATTATATGTGGTAAGTAAACAAGTGCAATTATTTACCCTTTTACACTCAATAATGCATTAAAATGGTCAAAATAAGCCCCATACTTCATAATTATGGTTGGTATAAGAGTTTGAGATGTGAGGGACAAGGTTAACTTGTCACTCAAGTCTCTAAAAGTGGCCAACAAGGCAAAATTCAAATTTGGGAATGGTGGAGTACACACCACCTAAATGCATTTAATTTAATTACATCATGCACCAAAACAAGGACTATCTACCCAATTTATTGCCCACATGTCATATCTTCCTTTTAGTTTAAATTTAAGCTAAATTATTTAATTAAGATACATTAGCAAGTGTTAATAAAGTAACAATATTTCCCCAATAATTAAACACATGCACAACAAATTAAAACAAATAAAATTAAAAGAAAGGAAACACATTACACCCAATGGCCACACATGTGAGGTCAACCCCCCATGGGGAAACCTCCTAATAAAGCATGCAACAACACAACATATACATTAGACACAAGTTGTCAAATTTGGCCATGTTGCAAAACACCCAACATCCTTTTGTGGTTGGTCCCCTATCCCCTTTCGGTGTATAATGATATAATTTTCCTGCAACCACAAACAATAATACCTTTCTGGCCTCAAGGTCGTATCAATATGTCATGGGAATCAATGCATATAAAGCATTTTTCAAAGAACCCTTAGCATACATGAAGCAATACAACACACATATATATCCTCATCAAATTTACAAAAAAATTGTCAATTCTACTCCAATTCACATTCTACAATAATCATAAAATTCCCTATATCTACTATAAATCCTAACTACTAGATACACTCAATAACATATTACCAATCCCTAATACCATCATATTGCTAGAAATTCGCAACATCAATGAGACCACATGGTTAGTCCAATACTCCAAATATACTCAATACGTCGAGCATCCAAATGACATTATATAACAAAGTAACCATGCTAGATCATCATCATATCCTTAAATGTTCATCAAGGTCCACAATACATCCATACAGTCCAAAGTACAATTAGAACACAATAGTAATCATGATATCCCACGTATCTTAACAACATGTTAACTAAGATCTAACAATCAGGTCCATGTCTCTAATCAAATGAAATTAAAATCATAATATAATCAGTTTCGAAGAGGAGTAGGCATTACATCCCCTCCCCTTAGATTTGACTTCCTTCTAAAAGTCGCAGAAAGAGGTAGGGAAACTATGCATATGAATAGAAGTTGCGCCCTTTACAGAATTTATTTATTTTAAACAAAAGTGGGTATTAATATGTCATGGGAATCAATGCATATAAAACATTTGTCATACAATCCTCAACATACATCAAGCAATACAACACACACACACACACACACACACACACACACACACACACACACACACACACACACACACACACACACAGAGATATATATATATATATATATATATATATATATATATATATATCCTCATCAAATTTATGAATTTTTTTATCAATTATTTGAAATCACTTAACATTTAAATTCTACTCCAATTCACATTCTACAATAATCATGAAATTCCCTATATCTACTATAACTCCTAACTACTAGATACACTCAACAACATATTACCAATCCCTAATACCATCATATTGTTAGCAATTCACAAACTTCAATGAGACCACATGGTTAGTCTAATACTCGAATATACTCAATATGTTAAGCATCCAAATGACATTATATAACAAAGTAACCATCCTAGATCATCATCATATCCTTAAATGTCCATCAAGGTCCACAATACATCCATACAGTCCAAAGTAACAATCAGAACACAATAGTAATCATGATGTCCCTCATATCTTAACAACATGCTAACTAAGATATAACAATCAGGTCCATGTCTCTAATCAACTGAAATTAAAATCATAATATAATCAATGTCGAAGAGGAGTGGGCATTACATCCCCCTCCCCTTAGATTTGACTTCCTCCTGGAAGTCACGGAAAGAGGTAGGGAAATAATGCATATGAATAGAAGTTACGCCTTTGCAAAATTTCTTTATTTTAAACAAAAGTGGGTTCTCGGAACCAAGTTTGGTCCAACACTATTGAACAAAGATAAGGGAGATTGCTAGGCATAGATACTAAACTTCCTCCAAACAAGGTTACAAACATTTAATTCTACAGAGTAAACTCTACTGAGGTTAACCAAGTTACAACACAACATTGAAATAGGAAATTGCCAATGGAAACCCAAAGGATGAAAACCAAGGTCAAAAATAAGAGGGAGAAATTTATGTACACATGATGTCCACATAGCCACACATGGATACAACACACTGCAACAAGGAAGGTTAAGACTTCCACTTAGGTTGAGTTACACTTCAATGTTTGTTAGTTAGACAAATGTTAACAACTACCAATCATGACCCTTAGTTTGCATGAGGAACACATCCACTCATAGGTCTAAAAATTTGGGACCACACAAGATGAGGTTTAACAAGAAAAACACCTAAATTAGCCAAAATCATTTATAGGATGCGACTATTCTTTGGAGGCACTTTTATAACTCTAAAGGACTCAATTAAATTTTCATGGTAATACTAGCATAGTCTTGGCCACAAGGTTTCTATAACTTGAAATTATACTCAAATATCGATCACACAAACATTAGTCTTGATTTAGAAACTTCAAACACTTAGATAATATGTTCCCTACTAACTTATCAACACAAGAGACACCAATCACTCTATATAACACAACGGAATCTATTTATTTTAAGTCCTGCCCTAGCTCAAAAGAATCTTAAAATGATCACAACTTAATATCGTAACACAAAGCAATACCCAAGCGAGCTGGGAGAAAAATAGGCAACAAGAGAGGTCTAACTAATAATTACTAGGGCAACACACCAACATCCTTGAAAAATCTTACGAAACAACCTGCACTTTCTCTTCCCAAAGGACAAGGGGCACATCAATATTTCCCAAAAAAAGAAGGAGAATTTCCCAAAATTCTTCATATCCTTAACATATGTTGCCTAAGCTTGCCACTAAGCCTAGGTCACAATGGTCTAATTCAACACAAAGAGGGTGCCTCACTTAAGGTTGGAGATATAGACTCACACCTACAAGTTCACAAATCATACACCGTCAAGCTAAGAGACAAAAAGGGCACAACAGCCTGAAAGGTTCCAACAAGGGAAAATCACACACATTTATGTTCAAGGGAGTAAAACATAGCTAGAACACATCACTATCAACAAGGTGTTTCATTAGTCAAGGTAGGCGAGACAAACCTAAAGGTTCAAATAGTTGCCATCTTTGGCTTGATGGAACGTAGGGTCCATCAATATGAACATATCAATTAATTCATGCTAACAAAGGGATAAAATCTTTATGTATACTTCTAAAACTTTGTACTACCCAAAGAGAGGTCCAAAATGACCTAGCATATACTTGTGTTATAAACATTTTTCTTATGTTTGTTGTTTGATATGACAAGGGGTGGTATGGAAAGTACTCCACCACATCTCAACCCAAAATCTTAGGCCGCAAATGAGATTAGATAATTTTACAGTAGTTCAAGGGAACCTTTCAATTAGTTCAAACTTCCGATTTGTCCTTTATAAATTTTAGGGCGTGCAAAAGTAATTTATACAATCAAGTTTGTTCATTTATACGTTCTACTTGTCTTAAACTTCATAAAATTACTCATTCCATAATCAAAATTATAAGACACAAGTTATAGTTACATTCGCTAGGCATATCTCTTATAAGTTTTCTTAATTAATGCATTCCTTTTATTATGATATCCCATATCTTGCGTCATTAAGGATCGTCACCAATGTTGTAGATTATCGTGCCGTTCTATATGGGGCAAAGTTATTCATTCTACTTCTAGGGGAAGTATAATAGGTTTCTTGTTATTTTTCACATATTTTTATTTCTTCTATTAAGCTACCAAGTCGAAGCAAAGAACCATTTCCTTAATGTCCAAATTGTTTATTAAGTTTTGAACATCCAAGCCTCCTAAAAAGAGTTCTATTATGACCAGGTTTATCACATTACAAATTGAGTTTTAATGGGTAGGAAGAGCCAATTTTATTACATTATTCAATTCATAAAAACAAGAGGTCATTAATCAGAACGGAACACACAAAGTTCACATGAGTTTTTCCAAAAGTTACATGCATCACCGATGTATTCTAGGTGAGTCTCCACAAGTATCAATAGGATGTATAATGAAGATATACTTTATGAAGTTGTAATTTTTCTTTTACGGGTTCAAGGAGTTTAGATCAACGTGAGGTAGAAAACAATGTTTGTGGTTTAAACTCAAAATAGGTTCACTATATATAAAAGAGAGTGTTCCCAACAACTTATACCTCCACAAGATACCATCTACTAAGCAATCAAGGCATCAAGGGTGAAATTCAACCCATAGACACCACACTTCCTCTCCAAGAGGACATCAAGTATCAAGAGGGTAGTCAACTGACTTACTCAAACATGGCCTCTATGACCAAGGGTTATAGCCTTAGAAGAAAGAGCATGACATAAACATAGCTAGGATTGGAAACTTAAGACCTATAAAACCAAAATCTCTAAGAACAAGGTCCAAAAGGACCCCAAGGCATCCATATATGTCTCAACATAACTCAATACTAATATATTATAGTGTGGTATACTTAAACAATTTTAAGAGATTAAGAAAAGGGTAGGTCTATCTATGGGTCATCGAGAGCAAACAAGCACACTTATTTAAGCACAATTCTCGAAGGGGCTTGAGTTTAGAAATTTCATTTATTTTTAACCCAAGGTACATACAATACATTGTCAATATTTTCTAAAATAAAACAAGGGAACCACGTTAGAACTCAGTATTCCCATTGGTGGACCATCACATCCAAACAATACACTATCCACTAAAACCTATAATCATCCAAGAGTTAATCCGTCCCTAACATAACCCATAAGTCCATAGCGAATAAACACGATGAACAAAGTTCCTACCAAGGTGCAAAAGATACACAATCACCACAAAATCGCTAACTGCTAATATCGCACAAGACGGAGAACTCTCTCCTAGAAAGGATGAGTAACGAAAGAGTTACTCCAAGGTCCTAGGCATGTTAGGAAAACTTCATTTAGTGCATATATTATTTGTTGATTTTTAGTAGATAGAAATATTTGTTAGGAGATTTTACGTTTTTAAAGCTATTTCCTATAATAGCAGAAATCATTATGCCTATATATTTGTACGTGGTGTTGAATGAAATACGTAGAAGAGATTATTATTCGTGTTATTACTACTTTAATCTCTTACATACCTTATCGGTGGTATCATAGCAACGTTGTACCTTCGCTTGGATATGTGAGGATAAGATTTATTATGTTAGTGAATATTGTTGTGTACGTTTGATCTCGTGGACATATGGTCTCATATATGCATCTCGTTAAATTTTGAGCTATAGGACAAGATGTCTCTGCACGCAAAATGATGGTTCACATTACTACAATCATAGATTCAATATTTCACTCAAGCCTACATAGAAATCAAACCTGGTCATGGCAGAATCGTGTATAGCCTATCAGAGTAGGCATCTTCATTGGGAGGATTAATTTGCATTTTTTTAGATCTACCTAATTGCATTATATTTGGCAGTCTTCTATTTCATCCAAGCGTTTGTATCAAAGATCCTCTACAATGACATTTCTCAATCTATTCAATAGGCATAAAGCAGCTACTGTTTGTAATGATCTTAACGCCAGGTCCTCCTTTATATGCAGTACAGACCTTTATCAAAGACATGCATGTAAATAATATCCAAAATACACAAAATATTTAGCAAAGGAGAGGATATAACTGCAATTCTTCCACATGTTCTTTGATGCACAAACACATGCACCTAGATCACATCAGATCGACAGTGGCGTCTGGGTTGAATGTGTTCTTCTTTGGTAGTATCAATTTGTTTGACTTACCCAGCTCACGGGATCGACCTTTACAATGTCACCTCATTCATCTTTGTGTGACGTAATTTATTGTTTGTGAGTGCTATTAAGATTTTCTTACAATCTAAGTTTTCAATATTATTTGTTTGTCCATTTTTTTAGTATGTCAAATCCATCATTCCATTAGGTCATATAATTTTTTCATGCATAGCCATTATAATGTTTAATAGTGTCAAATCAGATTGTAATTTTAAGGGAAAATAGTCTACGTTGTACTTAGTCTAACATTTTGATTTAGTCAATTTGCCTTCAATTAATGTAACATTATTTAATTGTTTAGTAATAGTCATCATACTCAAAGAACATGTGTGTTGTTGTAATTGTCATCAAATACTCGTCAAAAGAATATTTGTGCTTCAAGTGTCACAATTATGTCATTGTGAAAATTGGCCATCATTTTCGTAGTGAAAAGTTTTAGTCAAAGTTGTCAAAATTGTAATAGTCGTATTGTCATGTTGTTTAAGTATAGTCGTCATTTTGAGATTCGAACTCAAAAAATTATAAAAAAATATTTGCCTTACAAATGCATTTTCGGTGAAATCCGACATTTGGGTAAGGTATGAGCTTCATGTTCACATTTCATTGTGAGCTAGCAAAGATGAGACCGGAGAGGTGGAGGCATCGGAGATTGGAGGACAATCATCCTCCTCTCACGATCACCAACAACGGGGCGCTTCTACTATGGTGACATGTGTGAGTGTGTGTTTATTTCAATGTGATGTTTTCATAATAATGTGTTATGGAAACTTCACATTGTGGGGGGAAATGACACAATGCTTCATTTTGTATGTGTGGAATGTTATGTTTGCACTATGATGGACTCCAAAATGTTATCTCTGGAAGAACAACTATGATGAGAGCTGAAGAATGCACTGGCACATTGCGATATGGTTGTAGGTAAACCATTTGAAAACCTTTACCCATTTTTGGTTTGCGGTCAACCACTAGAAAACCACCTTACTCTCAGTTTTTGGTTAACTGATGGAAAACCAACTTTTGGTTTGTGGTCATCCAAAGGAAAATAACATAATCGTGAAATCAGGTGTAGTGTAGTATGGAGGTTTTCCTCACGTTCGCACTAAGGGGGGAATGTTAGGAAAACTTCATTTAGTATGTACATTATTTGTTGAGTTGTTAAAACAACTCAAGTGGATAGAAATATTTGTTAGGAGATTATTAGGTTTGTTAAATCTATTTCCTATAATAGCGGAAATCATTATGCCTATATATTTGTAGGAGGTGTTGAATGAAATATGTACAAGAGATTATTATTTTGTGTTATTACTGGTTTAATCTCTTCCATACCTTATCAAGGCACACAAATTTCCATCACTCCAAAACTAAAGGCATGACTTAAAGCACCTAAGAAGACAATCAAGACACCTAGGGTGTACCCCATATGATGAGAGATCACAATAAAAACAATGTAGAACCAGCTCATCAACAGACAAAAAGGGTCACATAACATTCTTGACAACATTTAGCCAAGTGGCCAATGAGATAAATGAGCTCGAGTCACCAATCAAAGGTAAAATCCAAGAAATCTTGGAAATCAAATAAAATGGGCATTGCAATCCTTGAAAATCTTGCAATAAAATAAAAATAACAAGAAGAGCCTTAGAGCTTCTCAATCAAATCATAAAATAAAATGTTGGTCCTTGATAAAAGAACTTAAGTTTACGAATATAAAACACATGAAATGTCCACATCACATTCACTTTGTAGCCCTTCATGGGCCGCCGGTAGGGATTGTTGACAATTTTTTGACTTTTCAAAAATGAGTAACTCGAAACTTCATTACGATGGATAGCATTGGTGAAGTATACCTAAGCTAGGGGAGATTCTTTCAGACAATATTATTATTGTTGAATTAATTAATGATTACATGAAATCTGTAGCTATGTGTGCTGTTACAAAACATAACAGATCACATAGTCTACAATTTCATGCTATCTTCAAAGAAAAGAACACAAATCCCCGAAGGACAATTGTGTGTTTTCTTGATGAAAACACCGAGTTGCGAGAATAGATTAAGTGTTAGGTTTTGGAGAAGAAATCATGACCGCAGATTATAGAAATCGAGTTCATTCTTTGGATGTTACAGGTATTCTTTAATGTTCTTTCCTTCATGATTAAGACATTGATTATATTATTGAGTTGTTTAGTTCATCATACAATCCATATCGAAAGCGAAATGCGTAAAGAAACACACAACTCAATTTCAAAACTCAATGTTTTATTCATAAGGAATTTCAAATGTTCCCACACAAGTCCTGGGATGTAATCTGAAAAGTAAAGTACATCTACTAAAATAAGAGGTACATATGCATGTAAGAGAAAATAAAGTAGTATGAGTGAACCCATCATTACCTTGGAGGTTTCTCCTTCGTTTGATGCATCTTCATCTTCAGCTTTGTTCCCTCTTCATATTCATTTTTGAAAGCACCGTACTGAAAGCAGTAAAAGAGAAAACTATCGGTTAAGAGCTCAGTTTATCCATATTCCTATAATGTCCTAATTTGTGCATATAGATCTCTTAATAATAGGAGACATAGATTACTTGAAGATCAAACAGTATACATCATTTACTCACTTAGAAAGAAGAAGAGAGAAAAAATATAAACCATGGACATAGAGAGGCCAAAAGCCTAAATATTTTCTAACGGTTTTCTCGGGTGTGCAGTACAAGTTGCAGCCAAGAAGAAATAAATCATATGTTACGATCATCACTATAGATAAAGATTTAGAGTTCAATAACTTCTATCCTATGGTACATGAAGCGAGATGAGTCATAAGTACATGTTGCGATGAATGAAGGAAGAATGCAACTCAAAGTAAAGAAGTTATTCTAGGGATAAAAGAAGTTACAATACAAAACAGAGGAGAGAATTGCAGACAAAAGTACATGTTTCATATTGGCGAAGAAAAGGAATCATAATTCAAAGGTTGAAGTTAAATAAAGATAAGATTACAGTTGAAACAAAATGAGAAGGAAATCTGAGAAAATTTTTGACAGGGCTTTTCCATGTAAAATGGACATTTACAACTTTCCATCATGTTGTTTTTAACTAATACATGCTTTAAACGTTGTATATAAATCAAATAAGTGATACAGAGAAGCAGAAAAGCATGTCATGATCAAGATAACAGTTATTATGTTTCAATCTCCAACAATAAATCAGCCAATAGAAAAGTGATACATTTTGTATTCTGAATTAGAAAGTACATCTATTATAGCTGAAAAAGGAATAAAAGAAAGAATTATGGGAAAATTTTGACAGGGCTTCACCATGTAAAATGAACATTTTAAATTTTCCAACATGCATATCAAAGTTGTAATAAAAAGGAAATGCAGTATTTAAACAGAAAATAAATGGACTGCACTTTCATTCATCAAATTGAAGTACTTTGGAGCATTCATTATAGCTTAATAGCTGAATAACATGAAGTTTTAAGATAATCCTACAAAGTTCAGCCATTTTAAATTGCAGTTTTTAGAATGAAGCAAGTATGAGTGCGTAAATGCTACCATTAAAGAAGTACAATATTTAAGAAAAAGAAATAAGATTACAAGTATTTCAACAAAGCATTTGAATCAAGGCTTATTCCTGCTAATGGTGTTACAAGAATGTGAAATTGTTTACAACTTCCGAAGGCCACATACAAGGTATAAAGATCTCATGAAATCAAGAACAGTCAAAGTACTAATAATGTAAGTTCCTGTGTGCATGTATACTTTGCTTAATGCTAAATCAAATGAAGCAAGAACTACCACCTAAAATAGTTCTACAATTCAGCTAAAACAAAGCATAAACACCATCATGATAAGAATTAAACAAGGGTTAGATGCGCATTCATCAATACAAACTTTGAAACTAACAATGCTAAATATCTAAACTCCTCTATTCTCTAACAACAAATAAATGAATGGACCTAAGTAAGCTCCATGGCTATCAAAATAGTTGTCCTTAATGTTCCAAGAACCTAGGAATGGGGGCTGATCAAAGTTGGGCTCAAGACCCTTTTGACACCTCCCATATGACCCAAGCACTTTAAGAAAGAGGCTTAACTCTTCAAGATGATGAACTCTCAAAAGGGCAAGCTGCAAGCTCTTAGTCTCTTTGCTATATGCTTTGCATTTGCTCTCTTAAAAGTTTAGGTGTAAGTAAAAGGTAGGTGGAGGGCTCTTTATATAGCCCAAAGGATAAAGGATTCAACACATTCTCATGAATGTGGGATAAAGGTAAAACATTATTAGGAATGGATAAGGTTGCTTTATTAAAGGTAACCTTACTTTAGAAGGGTCTAATACATGTTTAGCAAGTCATGGGAGTTGGGGTATTTTAATTAATCAAAGGTGATTAATTAATAGGTAGGTGTAAGCTTATAAAAGCCAATTAGAAGAATATTAGTGCGATTTAGGCTATTATAAGGGAATTAAATCAATTGAATATTGATTTATTGGTTAAATGGAAGGGAAAGCTAATTAATTAATAATAATTAATTAGTCTAGGTAGAAGGGGTGATTTATTAACGAAAGGTCGTTAATTAGGGTATTTGTCGGATAGGCAACTTAATTAATTAGCTTAGTGTAATTAATTAATGATGATATGAGGGAAAATGAGTGCTTTTGACGATATTTCATTGATTTGCGAGAAAGGGGATAATTAGCGCAATTTAAGTATTTAAATTGCTTGGGCGTAATTATAGGTGTCTACATTTGCCCCTCTTTGGGGTGGCGTAAGTGATGTCACTTCAAAGATAGTAGACGAGAAGAGATTTTGAAGGGATAGAAGAAAAATTAGTAGGAGGGAGAGATGCCCCCTCGAGTGTCGATGGGGTGATGAAGGAAGCCGATCGATGATCGAAAAACATGAGAAGTAGGTAGAAGAATGGGGACGAGGCAGGATGCCCCGAGGAGAGGGAGAATTAGGGGTGAAAGGGAAGTGGTGTAGAAGAAATATGGATGAGGGGAGAAAAGAGCTTAACCTCTAGCTGCTTATTTGTTTGGAACAAATTTGATGTCATCATATTGCCATAGAAACTACATCATCGGTCCTTATGAAAAATATAAGCATACGACAAAGGTAGAATGACATGAAAATCCATACTACAAACAATTGTCCATTGCTAAAAGTACCAACTCCACACAACATACAATAATGCAATGTAATACGAGAAGGAAACAAGCTCATATAACAAGGAAAACAAGTACAAACGCACATATCCAACCCAACAACGGTCAAGACAATTGTACAAATGTTTTGTTATCAGTGCTGAAGAGATCCACAAGTTCGTGATTGACGACAAGGGTTAAAAATGATGCCCCAAACAAGGATACATGCAAGGGGAAATGAAAATGGACACGGGGTCCATGAAAAGCGTTTGTGCGCAATGAAACAGCACCAGGTAACCAAAAGTGCCCCAAAGTACAGACGAAGCAAGTAGCTAGCTTTTTTGAATGGTTGTGAATCCAATGATCCACTAGTCGTATTAATCGGGGAAGATGTGAGACAAACCAACAGGATATGGAGAAAATACCATGCGCAAGACACAAGTTTCAAAGCCGTAAGAAGCAAGTTACCATTTTATAAGGTGCTTTACTTTTTAGGAATTTTTGAAAAATTTTGCCTTATTTTTGGATTTTTTGATATATATATATATATATATATATATATATATATATATGTCTATATATTTGTTTTCTTGAAACAATGCTCTATTGTTTTTGTGTTTTCTCGAAACAATGTTCTATTGTTTTTGTGTTGTCTGAAACAATTTTCTATTGTTTTTGTGTTTTGTGAAACAATTTTCTATTGTTTTTGTGTTTTTCTCGAAACAATGTTCTATTGTTTTTGTGTTGTCTGAAACAATTTTCTATTGTTTTTGTGTTTTGTGAAACAATTTTCTATTGTTTTTGTGTTTTGTGAAACAATTTTCTATTGTTTTTGTGTTTTCTCAAACAATTTTCTATTGTTTTTGTGTTTTATCATTTTCCAAAGCTATGTGCAGGTAACCAAGAAAGCATGGATGCCCCAGCGTTAGGGTGGGAATATACAAGGGCAGAAGCCACGCGCTTATGAATAAGAAGGTGAAGTCGTTGAGTTGCCCCCAACGTAAGATGGGAAATAATGAAAGACCACGTACCTTACAGATGAATAGAAGAAGGCAAAGTCGGATCAAGGTTGGACTAGATGGTGTGCACAAGGAAACTCGAAGGTAGAACCAGGTCCAGGACAAAGACAACTACCCTTCTAATACAGAATGCTTGTGAACAAAAAATCCTCCCGAGGCGCCGGAAACCGGTTTTCACCCAAGGACTTGTCCAAAGTACCACAATTGCGTGGTTTTCACTAGTGGACGACCTGTTTTCTCTTTTTCTTTTTCTGATTTTTTTTTTTTTTTTTATGTTTTTATATTTGTTTGTGATTTTTATGACTTTCTTGTGCCATGTTTAGGCATAAAACCTCTTAAGATGCATGGAATTCATGGGCTCCCGGAGCTCATCACCATTGGGGTGAGCCAACTTGTATGCCCCTGTGCCATACTTGGAAACTATGACATAGGGTCCTAACCAGTGTGGTTCAAACTTCCTTTTCTTTTCTTGCTCTGCTCTGGTGTTGAACTGGTTCTCCTTCATAACTAAATCACCCATCTCAAACTGGCGAGGGATGATTCTCTTGTTGTAGTTGTGGGAGATTCTGTGTTGATATACCTTCAGGTGATTAAGAGTGCGAATGTGCCTCTCATCTAGGAGCTCTAACTCAGCCAATCTTGCCACTCGATAATCTTCATCCTTATCCAAATAGTCCCGAAGAGAAATTCACAGGGATGGGAGTTCAATCTCTAAAGGGATGATAGATTATGTCCCGAACACTAGGGAATATGGCGTCGCACCCATAGGAGTGTGAATTGATGTTCGGTAGGCCCAGAGGGCTGGGTGGATTTGTAGGTGCCAGTTTCGACTGGTTTTGCTAACCATCTTCTCCATTATCCTGACCAAAGTCTTGTTTATTGCCTCAGCTTGTCCATTACCCTGAGGGTAATATGGCGTGGACCATTTCAATCTGATTTGGAACCGTTGGCAAAGACCTTTCACAGTTTTGTTCTTAAATGACTTCCCATTATCGTGACATGATGGTGCAGGATACCATATCGGCAAATAATATGATTCATGATTAATTTAGAAATCATGCTCTGTGACATAGGTTAAAGGGACAGCCTCCACCCATTTTGTAAAGTATTCTATAGCTGTGATGATATGTGTATGACCATCAGATGAGGTAGGAGTAAGCTTCCCTATTAGATCAAGTCCCCACTTGGAGAATGGCCACGGGGTAGTGATTGGTTGTAATGGTTGTGATGGAGCATGGATGAAATTTCCATACTTTTGGCAAAGCACACATTTTCTAACATAATTACAACAATCAGTTTCCATGGTGGGCCAATAGTAACCTACTCTTAACAATTTCTTAGCCAAGACCATTCCATTTGTATGTGCTCCGCATACTCCTTCGTGTACTTCTTTAATTTCTGGATTGACTCCGTCACATCCAAACAATGTAACAGTTCCCATCGTAGCCATGACAATAAAGTGTACCTCCTAAAAGGGTGTAATGGGCTATCTGGCGAATCAGGATTTGCTTTTCAGAACGGGAGATATTGGGAGGGAAAGTATTGTCCTTAAGATAGGTGAAAATGGGTTCGTACCACGGGGAATGGGGACCAACAACCTCACAAGCCAGGCAAGATTCCGGCATGTCATATGCAGGCTGGCGTAGATTTTCTACGAAGAATGGCATATCATTGTTCCCTGGTGGAATACAAAGTATAGATCCCACCGTTGCCATGGCATCTGCCGATCTGTTCTATGCTCTTGGAATCTACTCAAAGGTGATGCGCACAAAATACTCCTTTAGAGTTTCCACTAACTTTTTGAAAGGTATGAGCTTAACATCCTTAACTTTATACTCATCATTAACTTTGTTTGATGATGATTGTGAATCACCTACAACCTTAACATGTTGAATATTCCACTTGATGGTTAGCTTCATCCCCTGCAATGAGTGCTTCATATTCCGCAATGTTGTTTGTATAAGGAAGGCCAGTGAGAAAGCCTATGGTATAGGATCACTGAAGGAGTAATAAGGACCACTCCTGCACCGAACCATGAAACATAAAAGATCCATCAAAATGTATACGCCATCGGCTGCATTCTTCAATGTAGAGCAAAGATGCATCGGCAGATCCAGACTCAAAGGTTTTGTGCTTTGCGAAAGGTGCTTCCGCTTAGTGGTCTAAGTACTTGTCCTTTAATTGATTTTTGATGGACAAATTCTATATCAAACTCACTGAGTAGAATGATCCAATTAGCCATTCTACCTGTGAGGGTGGGTTTGGACAACAAATACTTGAGTGGGTCGACCTTGGATATGAGCTTGGTCTTAGTATTTAGCAGGTAATGGCGAAGTTTCTGAAAGGTAAAAACAACGGCCAAGCAAGCCTTTTCAATCTGAGGATAATTACGTTCATAGGCGATGAGGGTGCGACTCAGATAGTACACTGCTTTCTCTTTATGGCTAAGGTCATATTGGGCGAGCAGTGCACCAATAGCGTATTGCGTAGCGGAAATATAGAGCAAAAGTGGTTCTCCCGGAGTGGGAGGCATGAGGACAGGTGGATTAGCCAGGTACTGTTTAAGCAAAGCAAAGGCTTGTTGTTGCTCAGGTCCCCAGATGAAAGCGATGTCCTTCTTAAGCAAATGAGTGAATGAGTGACATTTATCTGCAAGCTGGGAGATAAAGCGGCGAATGGCTTGAATTTTCCCTTGCAAGCTACGCAGTTGCTTGATATTCTCAGGTGGAGGCATTTCTATGATGGCAGACACTTTAGCAGGGTCTACCTCAATACCTCGTCTTGACATGATGAAGCCTAATAGTTTCCCAGATAGCACACGAAGACACACTTCTTTGGATTTATCCTGACTTTGTATTCACGCAAGCATTCAAAGATACGCCGCAAAATGATAGGATGATCCTCTCTTGTTTTGGACTTTCCCAGGATGTCGTCTACGTAGTCTTCCATGATGTCATGAATCATATCGTGAAATATTATTGTCATGGCCTACTGATAAGTTGCTCCTGCATTCTTAAGGCCAAATGGCATCACCTGATAATCAGAAGGTGCCCCAAGGAGTTGTGAAAGTTGTTTTGTGTTGGTCTTCCTCAATGATCTTAATTTGATTATAACCCGAAAAGCCATCCATAAGTGATAGCATTTCGTACCCTGTGGTTGAGTCAACAATCATGTCAATGTTGGGCAACGGAAAGTCATCTTTAGGGAAAGCTTTATTGATGTCTCTAAAATCTGTGCAAATTCGGATACCAATAGGTTTCTTCTGGACAGGAACAATGTTCGATATCCATTCAGAATAATCAATTGGCCTGATGAATCCTGCTGCAAGCAACCTTTCCAACTCTTCTTTAACTAACAAGGCCACTCTTGGGTGCATCTTTCGAAGCTTCTGTTTGATAGGCTTAGCGTCTGCGTGCACAACTAGGTTATGCACGACCAAAGTTGGATCTAAGCCGGGCATGTCTTTGTAAGACCATGCGAACACATCAATAAACTCTCGCAGTAGCATAGTGAACGTCTTTTGTTCTCTGGCTGAGAGTGATGCTCCCAATTTTACTATCTTGGGATCTTCTTGATCAATATTGGCATCAATGGTTTCTTCAACTAACAATTTTGATAAATCCTCCATACGCGTGGGATCGAGAGGTAGGTTAAGATCTTCATCCAAGGATGTCTCTACGATATTTTCATCCTTGGCGTGGTCACTTTGTTTGTCCTTTGATTTTCTTATTTGTTTGTCAGCCAATGCCTCAAAGAGGTTTTCACTGTGTGACTTGGACTTCAATTTTTGCCGAGGCTTTTCTTTAGAACTCTTGCCCTCGCTTTTTTTTAAATTTTGCTTGACCATGAAGTTTAGCCTCCTCGCCAAAGTAGGCGCAGGTGTCTAAGTCGATAAAGAAACCCTTCTTGTGATCTCTAATGGGAATTGTATCCCTTATGCCCATGAACTCTGCAATAGCCCATATTGGCTGACACAAAGGGAATCAGTTATGGTTATGTTCAGATAATCGAGCTATCCTAATGCTCGATAACAAGTCGCATCTTGATCGTTGGGGTGTGCTCCATAAGGGCGAATCCCAATGCCATATCTTTCAATTTTGAAATGTGGAAGAGGGACTAGTTCTCTTTGTCCTTATTCATTCCTCCCACATCCTCGGCCTTTGTAGCCCATGGAGTACATCATTCTGCTAGATTTTTCATATTCCAGGGTTTGATAACAAGATGGCTGAGTGTCCTCGGGACCCAAGTAGTAGGTGGATCAAGTAATTTTTCCTCAGCTAACAAGCCTCTAGGTAGGAACGACCCAATAGTGTGTTCCTCTCTAGGTCTCCTGAAGTGGTAGTTGGGTCGACCTCTAGTCTTGGGCAACAAGGAGAGGTCAGAAACCAAGAGCGCTTGTTGTACATTATACTCCCCACAACCATATTCCAGAATTTTCATCTCCCATGAATTAAATGGAGATGTTGAAGTAGATGCCCCATGAGTGCAAGAACTAAGAGAATTTGAATCTACTCGAGATTCCATGGCCTCAGAATGAAGAGGGACAGCTATATACGTGGAGGGACATGCATATGTACCCTTTCGTGCAAAGCTATTAAGAGCTCTGATGAGCAAAGGGCTCTAAGTCTCCTGGTATTGTTACTGTATGTCCCTCATGCTTCAGCTTGATGCATTGATGAAATGTTGATGGCACTGCTTGCATGGCATGGATCCATGGTCGGCCTAGAAGCATATTACATGGAAGTTCCAAGTCTAAGACGTGAAACTTTATCTGATGACAAGTGGGGCCCACCTCCATTGGCAGCGTAATGATGCCTGCTAACTCTCTTTCTGCGTTGTCGTATGCGGTGATAGTGATGAT